>JAOEHI010034584.1:0-23544 GCA_025447815.1 Percopsis transmontana | reverse complement strand
CTCAAATAGAGCTTTTTAAGTAATCTGGTGAAGACATCCTGTATTTTTTAATATCGCAATATATATCGCAGAAAAACTAAATATCGCAATGTCAGTTATTTCCAATATCGTGCAGCCCTAACACACACACATACAATAAATCGAATAACAAAATACAATTCAAGCTCGCATTATAAAAAATAAAAAAAACTTAGTTGGGCCTTTACCCTCCAATAAAAGGTGCGACGGCCATTCATACTTGAGAGTTACGTACATATGCATGCACATACGGACAAATTCAATGAATAGAGGGGGCGGGGGTTGACTGGCGACAGGACATGTAAGGGTTCTCCAAATATCTATTATTGGGGGTTATTGGGGGTGGGTGGGGGCACCACCACCACCACAAAGCACCAGTCACATTACATGTCACATTAGTTTGGCTGACAATCTCACTTACAAGCCCGTGTGATAAATCGGAGAGAATCTGATTACCAGCGCCGGATGTGAGAGTGTGAGAAAGAGGCCACAATGTGTGTGTGTGATGTGTGTATGAGGTCAGGCTTATGACAGGCACACTAACGGTTAACTAATGCTCGGGCTGAAACTGTAATGTGTCCAACAGACACGACCTGGCTGGCAGTTGAATCACTTAGCCCCCGAATGAACCCTGCATTCATAAGACAGATGCAGGAAAATAAACACGCACACAGTTCCAGTTGACTGCACTGTAGCACTAATCATCACAACAAAATGCTGACCGCATAAAACAAACTGCAAGGCTGCAGTGTTCTGAGCTCTTTGAGTCTTTCCACACAAACACTGTAGGTCTGTATTGTAATACTGACCTCCTTGTCACATATTCCATAACTACAGTGCAGGCAGAGACATCTCTTAATCATCTCACCCTCCTTTTCAACCATTCAACCTACCTTTTCCATATACTGTGAACAGTTGGACTCTTGCAGTAGATTGGAGGCTTCCTGGTTGTAATACTCTCCTGTTTTCGTCAGAAACGGCCCTTCGAAGATCTCCTGATAAAACTTGGAGCCGAAGAAAAGCGATTAAAAAAACACCCGATGAAATTCAATGTGGCTGAAGCAAAAGGTCACACATAGATGTAAATCCCACACTCCATAGACAACAGGCTGCCTGCTGAGACTCACCTTTAGCGGGAACTTCTTCTTGTACTGTTCAACATGAACAAAGGAGTTGATAACCCCGTGGATTACCTTCTGGTTGGGGTCCTCGCCACAGCGGTCGCTGTGAGACAACAAGCCGGCATTAGTCGTTACTGGCAACACAGCGGCGACAGCTGCATTGTGTAGGTGGAAGCTGAAAACTGCACAACTACACAGCAGGACCAGCTGTTGGGCCGTACACAGTGTTTGCGGGATTAGTTGTATACTCTGCGTGATGCTAAACACTAACGATATAACAATAATAATAATTAAAGCAGAAGGTGAGGTCCCAACATGGGCTAGCTGAAATAAAAGCTACCCAACGGCACCCGTTACCACCATGTATATAAACGCCATATAAATATTCCCAACGCATGTCAGACAATACAGCACATTTCCCCTTGTTTGGGAGGACTAACTTTTTGATTTCGTTGAGCAGCATCCGGATCAGGACGGCCTGGAGAGGCTCGATCATCAGTTTCCTCCACATATCCAACGCCAGCTGCAACGACAGAGGCCACACACATGACAGAGTGCCGCAGCAGACCCAGGCAGAGATGTCTTGAACTGAGGTCACGAAAACTTGGCTGGGGTTTGGTGTGTAGTGTACGTGATGCGTGATGGGAGAGGCGTATAAACAGTATAAACATGCATATTTTTTTTTATATCCTATTAGTATAACCCAATAGGTGTTGACACCAGCCATCGTACCTCCCCGATTTCCATTAGTGGCTCTGTCATGTCCACGCCTCCATAGCCGTACTGCAGGTCTGCTTCTGTTAGTTTGTTCTTCTTGATGAACTGAGTGTTGAGGTACCTGAAGGACGAGACGTGACACCAGAGGGTCACCGACAAGACGTCTACAAATAACCAGGCTTGTTAATACAGCCCTGCTATGCTCTGCATGGCTCTCGGTTTCCCAGAGCCACGAGCCAACGGGATCGAGCTGTCAGCCAATAGCAGGGCCGCTGATGGTCGGAGTGACAGGAACCGGCGCTGACGACTGTTGCCAAGCCCAACTGACAGCTGTGATGTGATCTGATTTTAATCAGTAGGACATGGGTGATACTTTCCCCAGGTTTCTGTTGTACGCTCACAATTTGACAAGTGCAAAACACCAGCGTGACTAAGTGTGAAATGACAAATGGCAAAATGGATGGTATCTAGTATCGCAGGCCCCTGCGAATGAAGGACTGGGGCGCATGTTGTCAAAATTCCACTCCTGTTGATCAGTCAGTAATACACATTACTTTAGTGTCACTTGTCTGTGGCAGTGTGCCTGTATGATAAATATAGGACAGCCATGGATTGACTGTGACCTCTCCTTTATATACAGTTGAGCTCCCTTATGTCTGCAACATTACAGGCCTCCCTGTCTCACTCAGTCACGGTAAGTCACAAAAGCGTGCACATAAAAATAGATTTGAACCGTCTCCAAGCGAGTATTGATTTAAGAGGAGACGAGACATGCCAAATGGTTGCTCGGCACTTCACACTACGTATTTAAAGAAAAGATTAAAATGGTAAAACAACTAGGAATTTTACAGAATTTTAGAGCTGCCGTAATCAATGCTTGAAGAATAGTGTTATTATATAAATGTCAAACAGGTACGAACATGTCAAAAAACAAGACACTTACCTATATAAGCAGTCCATGTAGTCAGCTCCCTTGCTGTACTCTTCCCAGTATCTGTGGTACATCACTAAAACCTTTTCCTCTGACTCCAGGACTTTCTAAAACCGCGCACGCGCACACACACACACACACTGTCACACCGTGGTAACAGACGGTATGTTACAAATGTTTCGTTTTCTACAGCAAGCGTACCTTGTACAACTGCCGAACATGATTCTCAAGGAAGACCTTGGTCTCTGTGTACAGTCTTTCTCCCAGGGGCTCCGGGTAAGCAACACATAAAGCATAAATGTCGCTGGTGCCAGTGTTAAGGACCAAAAAAAAGGTTAAACGTCTCAGACTTCATTTTATAGCTTAGTAACAACGTACTGTGCATGAATAAAACAGCTAGCCAGCTCTCTAGCATTATAAACTGATTGGATTCATTGGTATTGCACAAAAATTCGATTTTTACTACTAAATTATTATTTTTGCTCCACACTCCAAATTAGCTACACTTGGCAATGCAACCGAAACACAGTGCACTACCTGTGTATGCCGCTTTTATTGTATACTATAGATATATTAAGTTATTTTCCCTTTCTGTCTTCAGTTCAGACCATAAAGTAAAATATCAATGAAAAATGTGTGTCGGCATTTGAGTTACAGAACCCACTTTTGTCAACTAAATGGTTTCCACAACTTTCCAGCACTACCAAAGCTGGGTGTACATACAGTAGGATACGAGAAGCGGTCATTCCACGTGGCTCTCTCCACATAGTCGAGCATCACCACTGCTTTGATGGTTGTCAGTAATTTGTTCCATGTCTCATCAAAGTCCACCACCCGCGGCTTTAAGGACATTGTACAGCTTCTCTGTAAGCCTGTAAAAGTGAATGACTGAATGAATGAATAAATAAATAAATGAATGACAGAAATACACATGTCCTAATGTACCAATTCCCCAGTGTACTGGGGTAATGTACTTCAAGAAACATAATCAAAACTCAGTGGTAGCTGAATTTGAATTTGTTTTTGTCTGAAATATTTTGTCATAGTTGTATCACATTAATAATTAGGTATATTACTTATAAACGAATAGAGATTGCAAAGAGGTTATAATGAAGTATTAGATTTAACAAGACAAAAAGCAAATCATGCTCGTTTAAATAAGAGCAGTGGATGAGATTAGCACTGTGGTCAAGTTCATGGGCTGTCACTACTAACGCTTGTCATATAAACACAATTAGTGGGGTAATAACTGGACATCAAAAATATAGTAATGGAGCAATGTGGCTTGTGAGATTGGCGAATACATATGTATGATTCGGTTTCGTTTCTGACATGATGGGGAATACCTGTAAATAAAAGACATAAGGCCCAGTGTGTTTCTCCTCATTTAGACCAGTTGATATAGCGACAAAACATTGCAACATCATGCACATCTTTGCTAGTTACTTCACAGCAGCCTACAATATCAGTAAACAATGAAATGTTAACATTGCTGAGAAAACGGCCCACTTGGAAAGCCTAACCTCCTAGTTGTGAAAACTGTTCAATTACTAGCAAAATGCCATTCCCAAAATAGGAAGACTCGCTAACAGGCTAAGTAGCAATACGTTAGCATGCTATGTCTTCCTGCTCATCTCCCTGTAGTTTTGGCTTCAGATTTAGAAGCCAGACGCTAGTTAGCTAGTAGGGACTAGGGAGCTAGCCTAGCTACCGTTAGCAATTTCTTAGCTTCTTCTTTGCAGTTTCCTTGTATTGCATTGACAGCACGGCAAGTCGTGCTATTGATGTAAACAAAAACAAGTTAACGCGGTCAAGTATGGAGTTCGGACCGGCACATACCTCTGTACAATGATTACTTATTACAAAACTCAAGTTTCTCCGCTGTCACAGGCTTGCATTCGCTCACTTACAGGTCTTCCATTACGCTACGTCTTGGAATATGCCATTCTATCAATTTGAGGGGTGTTCTGAACTACCTTGGCAAATGCGTTTAGATTTTTGCCATTACCACACATGTATGAGGAATGTCTCGTTTTTTTGTATGAATTTAATCCTATTAGTAGTTACATATATTTGGAGAGGATACTACGCGAATTCAACTAACAAAATTACCTAATAAATAGTGCACGTCCATATTTCGCAATGGTATCCACTGAAGCTACGGAAACCTCGTAGGGATTGATGGAAAACAATTTTTTGTAATAATTAGTATCTGGTCCAGTCTATAAATTGTAATCGTTTATTTACTTTCAGCACAGTGGTTGGCCCGTAGTATTTGATTATCAGCCCTTCCTAACCAGTACCTATGTAATACAATGTAATCCATCATTGTTTTCCATATCCATTTTATGTAGTAAATCATTACTGACACGACAGACATAAATGGGAATATTCTGTGTTTTATTGTTACGTGTCCAACAGTGCTTGCATCCCACCTTCTGTCTCACCACTTTAAACCACGTGAATCAATGTCGTTTGCAGCGCGTTTCCTTAGCAACAGTTTCCATTTATATTTAAAGAGTACTGTTACGTTCAGTTGCCAATCGTTTAACTGTTAATATTGTCCTACAAAGCAAAATTTGTTTTATAAAAAAAAGGCGTGATTTTTCGCTAACAAGTTCGGCCAAGCAAAGCGGCAGCATCATTTGACGTGAGTGCTTCTGTGTGTCACCGTCCCATTCTGGTCAACAACACATTATTTAATAGTTGTATGGTCACAACAGAAACCGAGTTATTTCAAGCTAATGTTACCCGTGCGGTGTTTTAGGTGTCGTTTTATTTTTTACGTCTGGTGGATGCTACCGTACCCTTTAGTCTCACGTTTAGAAAATGTAGTAAGTTAGCCAGCAGTTTTACAGAAGCGACTAAAACGCGTTCCCTTTCTTCTCTCAACAGGTTGAGGCATGGACATTGCCCAAGCACAGGTACCGGTAGCCAACTGGTCTTATTGGTAGTTTTATTTTTTTAATTATACAAAACTACCAATATGCGTGAGACTTGAGAGCCTTGTGTATAAAGACTTAAAGTTGAAAGCTATTATTTGACCAATGAAAAAACAACTAATTTGTGAGGATGACTAGGGAGATAGTAGACAGTGGTAGTAGGTAAGAAATGCAGACCCTACTTAATTGAAATGGAAATATGCCCCGGTGGCATTACATATACTGTAACGTTACATAGATTTACTGCATTACCTATGATCCATACTGTTAAGTATAGATAATAGAGAACAAAAAACATGGATTGCATGAACAATTACAATTAAGTCATTTAGCAGACGCTTTTATCCAAAGTGACTAACAATTACATGGTGCTATTACATGGAGCAGATAGGGTTTAGGCATCTTGCTCAAGGATGCTTACAGGTAGGCCGACTCTGGTGCTTGAACCCACAACCTTCTGGCTGGGAGTCAAATAATAACAATAATACCAAAACTATAACAAAACAAACAAACAAAAACATAAATATTACAGAAACATAGGTGCTATTATACAGTATAGCCTATTATACATGAGTGTATACTAGCCTATTCAACCACACATTGCTGCTAATGGATCACTGTAACATTAACAAACACCTCTTCATCTTAGAATATAAGTACACTTTTATCCAAAGTGAGGTCCTTATAGCGAGTACAATTACAATTGGGGACCGAACCAGCTTTGGAGTAAACCACCCCTATCCACTATCTTATCCTGCCTCCCGAGAATAACTGACAATAATCTCAAGGGATAAAGGAGCACTTCATTTTGAAAAAATATCATCATGTGGTTACCACGGTCAACCAGGGGAATTAGGTCACCTGTATAATGTTGATCTGGGTTCATGCAGAAGCCTGAGATGGCACCATCACACCACTATTTAAGAAATGACTCTAAAGAGGCCCCTTTACTGAGGCAGAGCAGCATCCTGAGGCCTTGGACCATGCCTGTTTTCCAGACTGAGGGTAAATATACCATGAGATTTAGGCTACTTCATATATTACTAGCTTACTACGTACATGACTCACTACAATTACAATTACATAATTTAGCATCACTAGTACTATTATTACAACTACTATTAATACTTCCCCTACTTCTAATAAAAAAGTATATTAATCTTCTTAATTTACATACAGTATATTATATTTTTAGCCAAATCACAATAAATCAAACAAGTACAAATGTTGTTTTGTTGCAATTCTAAGAAGCAGATAACCTCACCTGATCTGTTGAACAATAAAGACTTGTGCCTTATTAGGATCATTCTCCAACCTCTTGTCGTACACCATGTCCCCAATGGAAAGCTTCTTCACGGGGCCGCCTCACACCATGTCTGGCCTACACAGACCTCAAATACCACCAGAATATTATATATCGACCAAGACAAGTACAGCAACAGGTAATAGCCTACTAGTCTTCCACGTTGGCTTTATGTCACCGCGTGAGATTTGCATTTGTTAGTGATGCGTTGATAGACTCAAGAGTGACTCTTTGTACGATGGAAGAAACCAGTGAACCTGGAGCTAAGAGGCAACAGTACCACATGTAATCTAATCTCAGATGCCCTTATTTTATTTTATCCCTTTGTACTGAATGTGGTATCAACTTGTTTGGCGAAAATGTGTTGCAGTGATAATTTCTGTTCTCTGTCGCGAAACTGTTTTACTGATTACAGTCTGCTGTAGTCTCACAGGATATGTTGAAAAAAAGGGCTTCCTTGGTCACACATTAAATTATAATTGGGTATGTGTGATTTCAAGCCTTAGATTTCAGTTTTCTCTCTCAGTTAAATTTAGGCAAAGCTCCTGACTCATAGAGCTGTGTCGGGGGAGGGATCAGGGGAGAGATAAAAAAAACATGCTGTTGACATCAGGAGGTCAGTGATGTCATAGTGATGTCAGTGCCTCTAATAGTAAATTGCACACATACTGTAGCCTAGCTGCTGACTGTGGTAATAGTTCAGTCGGTGGGAAGACTTGAAGAGGACTGTTTCTACCATAACAGTTGGGAGTCAATTATGGCAGTAACCAGGGACGAGACAGAATTGGGTATGTTTGCTGTCATCTCTTTTTCTATCAGACCTCAGGGATTTTATTTACATTGTTGTTCAGGTAAAGTACAGATTTAGTTATGTCTCTCAAAAGATATCGTTTGAATATTGTTACATAACATTCTGTCTAGTTTTTAACGATTCTACAGTAATTCCTGGTTCATTATTCATAAATGGAATTGAAAACATGTGGATCCTGCACTTGTTCTGTATTTTCCCGACATGGTTATTTTTTGTAGAAGGTATTTAACTGCCATGTCAAAGCCAAATGCCTCTACGCAATACTCACGTTCTTAGAGAAGCAGTGCAAAAGTTCAACGATCAGTCTCGTTCATACTATGTTCATGCTAGATGCAACAAGCTGACTTGATAGAGAAACATTTTCCCAGTATCTGCCTGTTGCCTCAATCGCTTTCTGTCTTCCTCCCTCGGTGTGAGCGTGCTCCATAACCCTCCTCTCCCTCTCCCTCTTCCTCTCTCCCCCCCTCTCGCTTTCCCCCTCCCTTTCTGTGAAACTCCTCTGTGCTCGGCCCACTCAAAGCACATAGCAGCGGTGGCTGACGTCACTGCCTTTCCTGGAACAGGCCCCCAGCGGTGCAAATGTAAACGCTCACAAGTGCTCGCGCTGCACACTGACGTCAGCTGCCGGTCACGCCGTGGTTATGGGCAATACATCACAGAATGATCAGAACATTACAGCACATTGGCTAGTTCCCACTGTTCCCGTTGGCTGGTGCAGCCTGGCAGAAGGAGAAGTAGATAGGAATGGAATGGCTCTCTGTCTCTCTCTCTTTTTTTTTTTGTTTTTTTGGGTTACTCTTTCAGAGTCACACATTTTCCCTTTGGGGATAGCTCCTCTATAATATTGGCACAGATTAATTAAATACTGTATGTAAACAGAATCACTTAATATGTACACACAATTTTATGCCATCACCTTAACAGCAAAGTCAGAGAAGACTCGTTTCCACAGTGTTTCTATAGTACTGCACTGACTGTGCTGCCTTCTGTCTTTCTGTGTGTGCAGCCACCACGGGAGAGGAGTGTACGTACCAGCAGGAGAACCCCAGCTCCAGCCTGCCCCAGGCGGGGGCGATGGCCCCCAGGCACGAGGACGCCTCCGTGAAAAGGGCAATCAAGCTATTCAAGAACAGGTATAGAGCAGCGGTCGGGACACTCTCCCGGCTTAACACGCTTATGACACGCTTATGACACGCTTCACAAACACATGAGGCTGGCGCGTGTAAAAGTCCCACTAGCCTGTCATCAACCATCCAGTGTGTTGAGCTGTTAATTTCTTGATTGCCTGTCTGAAAATTGCTCCATAACCCATGGTTGGTGGCTGTTGTCTGTAGCTGTAATGTGGGAATATGGCTGCTTGTGTGCCGATTTGCTAGGAATGACTCATCTCTGAGATTTCACCTATTATAGGTTAAAGATCTTGAGATTACAACCTTCCTGTTAATGGCCAATTGTTTCACTATTAAAGCTGTCACTTTTTTACATGCACAATCCATGGATAGTCTATAACAAAAACATTGTAATAGTCCTAATCAATGATATGTAATCCTTTGATATCTGTCCTTACCACAGCAAAAGATGCAGTGGCTTGTAAAATATGGCACTTGTACAAAGTGGTAATTTAGTCTGAATCAAAGATGATAGACACCATTTTTGCATTCGAAATTTGATAAAAACGTATTTTTCACGGAAACTGTTGTCCCCTGCAGGGAGGCTGCCCGGCAATGTCGACGAAAGAAGAAAGAATATGTGAAATGCCTCGAAGACCACGTGGACTTGCTCGAAAAGCAAAACAAGAAACTAATCGAGGAGCTCAGAGCCTTGAAAGATGTCTATCAACACGGTGCTGTATGATCGGCAGTCGTGACTAAAGGGACTGGCAGAGTGCATATTGAAGACTTAATCAAATATTGTTTTCACAGTTTGCAACTATTTCAGCATTTGTCACTATAATTTGTTTTTATATATATTGTTTATTTTAAGTTACAGAAGTAAAACATTCTGCAGGCAAAATAGAGCCTCAAATTTGCTTGTCTTTGGAGGTGGGAGGAAAGCCCCTGCTGAACTTGGACTATAGAGGACTGGATCCAAATGCGAGACACATTGGAAAATATGTAGTACTATGAGGACTCAAATACTAGAGATTTACCTTAAAGCACCCATTAAGCCTACACAGGCATCCAGAGTTTTTTTTTAGCTAATTATAATTCTCTTCAGGTTGAAGTTGGGCAAAGCTTTGTCTTCAAATGTATATATTATATATAATCAAAAGAACAAATCATAAAGAAGATGGCAGGTGTCCCACCCTAACAGGAGATGTCAATCAAATGGGATCTGTACACACCCAGATAGTTCTGAGAAGTGGCCTTAAATATGTATTAATTTATTAAAAATAAATATTATATATACATACTGTATATTTATTATATATAATATTAATATATATTATTATTATTATATAATACACATACTGTATTTATATTATAATATATATATATATATATATATATATATATTTACTTTTAAGCTAATGTATTTCACTGAGAAGGAGATGTACAGTCTCCTTCCTGATGGCCTGCAGACTATCCAAAGCACAATGCAGATACATCCGGTACTATGTGTCACCACAGAGAAACACATACACACATTCGCTTTTTTATGCAAAGGTGATTTGATGAGTGCAAACCATTTCCATTTTATGTCTGTATCTCTACGGTGTTTAAATGCCTTGTGTTCTTTTAGATTGTCTCTGCAAGACCAGGGGAGATTTCATTGCGAATTCTAAGCTGCTTTTGCTCAGAGTATAATGGTTGAAGGGAGCGGGTCGGCGTGCAGGGGCAGAGAGACACGGAAGCCAGGATGTAAAGGCAAAAGCGAGCGGAAGCTCTAAGTTTTAATTTAAGTTTAGCAAGCAACATAGGCTATCAAAGGACACGCAATAGCGTGTGACACAAACAATAACTGACAATTCCCCTCACCTGCCCTCCCGAAGATATAGGAGAGCAGATGAGGGGGAATTGGACACAGGTTCGCTGGTGAGAAAGGGTGCGTTAGTTTTAGTGGACGGTCGGAGAATGGTAGCCTGTTCGGGGGAGGGCGGCGTGGCTGGATGTTACACAGAGCCCCATCTTGGCCAATGTGTTGGTATCCAAACAGTGGAATTGGGTAAAACAGGTAACACGGAGACTGCTTGGAGATCGCCATCCTCAAGCACACCTACCAGCGCATCTTAGTCCATTACAGATCTTCATGAGGGACTGATTGGGAAGGGGTGTGTAGTCTGATATGATGTGGATCCTTACCCAGGCATCATTCAGGTTGTTGGCTCTGACAGCTGTGGTTATTTGGTATCGGCCAGAAGATGTTATTAAGCTGGTTACAAAGGTTACAAAGAGGCATGTGATGCTGGATGCATCAGTTTGGGTGGAAATATGCTCTTATATGTTCTAGAGTAGACCATTAAAGATAAGCAAACCTTTGTTCTGCAAGTTTGACAGATACTTTTATAGAAGATTCAACAGGTATTCAACTTGTTACATATTGAACAAGTTGTTCAAGTTATGTGTCTGTGGGCACTTTGAAGTTGGGCTGTTAGGCTAAATGTTTTGCTCTGGTTCAGCTGATAGATACATTTGTATTCAATTCAAAGTCAGAAAATTGCTTCTCCACTGCTCTCTATGTTGAGATTTTTTTTCCAGTTCCATTTCAAAACATCTGTTACTCAGTATCAGTTAACATTGTGCTGATGCTGTTTGTCACAAATGTAATTTCCACCACATTGAACTTTTTCCGCCACACTATGTCATCTTCATCACAACACATATTTTTTAAGTAAAACATATAAAAATAACACAGCCACACTAATAATATTGTGCAGTTTTGAAAATTGTGCAGTTACGTTTAAAATATATGTACTGTATATAATTGGAAACCCATGATTTGTGCAATGAAAAAAAAATGTCAAAAAGTTTCAGCAACCCACTTTTGTAACTTAGGATATTTCAAGAATTGTGCCGAAAAACACATGTTTTGTGGTGTAATTGAAATTATGATTTCCTCCTAATGGTGGAATGAAATGCTAAAAATCATCACAGCCACTATCAGGACATGTTTCTACACAGAATGGAGAAATAAACATTTTTTTATAAAAAAATTTAAATTTCTAAACTTTTTCAGCCAATAGTTAAAGAATTATCCACACACACACATATATATATATATATATATATATATAAACACACACACATAATATATTTATGTTATCCCTGCAGTAGATAAAGCACAACAAAAAGTTCCAAATACTTGCTATTACCAAAACATTCAGCATGGCCTAACATTCAGTAGGAAATGGTGGAAGACAAGACAATAGACAAAACAACAAACTACACATAATGCTCTATATTCAGATATTGAAAGTACAATTTAATGTTCCATTTTTAATACATGCAATATACGTTCTATTCCACCAGGCTGCACTGTAGCACCATGCTTTGAACAGCAGTCCAAACTGCTTTATGTGTATGTACTGTATTTATCTAACATATATATCAGCTAGATTAAGGTTTGATCATTCAAAATCAACCGTGATAAATAGTTATCTTACATAGCTACATGGAATTACGAAAACCATGGAATTACAAATGTCTTGCGATGAGATTGTTCTGTATTCATGTAAAACGCTACATTGTCTGCGTTTCCCGTCAAATTCATGCTATCTATTGCATTCTGCTTTCTTTTCTTATGCAACTATGTAATTTACCCTCTGAGAACAAATTGACACTGTTCTGTTATTTCACTATAACGATGTGGCCAGCAGTCTCACATGAACGGTGACTGCTCGGTTATTAGACGTTTGTAACCACCCACTTGAACCGGAACCTTTTCCATTAAATGCACACACACATATACACAAACACATACGCACAGTGCTTTACAGCGGATGTAGCCTAATGCATATGTCTGTGGTATAGACAACAATGTAGCACGTATCGTCACCTTCGACTTGTCAAAACATAATTGTAAACAGAATGGGTTTCTTCGTTGCAGTCGTAAACGTCAGTCTACAGTAAAACTGGTTTATAAAGTAGCCTAACCTACGATCTGCTGTCGCTAGGAGATTTGGAGGGTTCAGAGTACCCAGGTATTCTAGATTTTGCTATTTGTCTAGATACGTTTTTTGCATTCATTTATTTTTTGTTATGGGTCGCATTCGAAACATGGGAAGGGCGTGTGGCAATCGGATTTTGTAGGTCGCTGTCGGACCCTCTTTTTACCCACGTTACCGCCCCATTTTTCATTCTTTGGTGGGGGAAGCTGAATCCAGCCTTCGGTGGTCACAACTGATCGGCTGCTGTTGAACTCAAATATGGGGAATACTACCTCTTGTTGTGTGTCTTCGAGCCCCAAACACCGGAGAAACAACCACTCCAGACTAGAGCTCTATCGTCCAGAACCGGAGATCAGTCGGGAGGACACAGGCTGCAACCTTCAGCACATCAGCGACAGAGAAAATCTTGACGGTAAGATGAAAGTTGCATCTTGTTCGGTTCCCGTATTACTACTGCTGCCAAGCCGGAAATCGGCATCAATAATAATTGTGTATAGTTACCTCCACTGGTTTACATTACTGCAGGCCAGGCTCTTTTAGTAAGTGACTGCCCATTGTTCAGTTGTCCTTATAATTAAATCATCATTAGTGTAAAAGTAACTTGTTAATGTGTATTCAAGAGCTCAATGCGTATACACAGTACACACACATATGCAAGTGTGTGTGGGCAGATACAAGGAATGCTGCCTGTCAGGGAGACATTTGATCTTTTATACTGTTTATTGTCATATTTATATATATATATATTGTGTGTTTGACTGAGTGCTGCTGCTTTTGGAGGTGTGATAATATTAAAACCAGCGGGGGGACCACTGTTCATTTGAACAGGAAATGATCGAAGACATGACTCAACACTAATTAACACCAGAATTGCCCCTCTCCCAGAGAGACAATAGACACAAAAACACTGCTCAATCACAGATTCTGCCTGGTTATGAGTTAGTGATGATTGCACCATGTCCACTCACCATATTGGGAGCTACATTAATGTAAATATATATGTGGCCATTTACCAACCAAATCAGCATCTGCCTGAGATGGTGCTCTGAGCAGGCATTGGCCCCAGAGCCCTGCTTGGGAACCTCGGTCCTAGAAGTGACTCTATAACTGGATATGATGTCTTTTGACATCTGTAGTGGATTATTGCACAGCAATGACATCACCAGAAAAAAACAGAAATTGTGACACTTGGAACTATTTCTACCTTTGTTAGTCTTGTTATTATTGCCAAAGGGATGTGGCTCGGACTGTCTCTATATCATGAGCTGCCAAGGAAGCAGTCAGCCTTGTCGCCTACTCCCCCCTGCTGATTATGAGGATTCCCGTGGGGGAGAAATCAGGATAACCCCAGGCTCTGGAGTGGGCCTGCAACCTCTGGAGTGGTCCTGCAACCTCCAATAGGGCTCTGAATAGGCTCCATACACGCTCTCAATGCTAACCTTCTCTGCATGTTTAAAAGATTGTTCGGATTGAATGGACACAGATATCCCCTTTATTGTGAGAATCTCCAGTAGCGGTTTTCTAATAGCAGAAATGACATAATCTTAAACACTAGATACTTCCACTTTAAATTCATCCACACCACGAGATGTTTTCTGAGAAGTTGGTGAGGGGGTTTGTTTTCTTTTTGCTGTTTGTTTCAAAGTATTTACTCAAGTCATTAGTGTTGACCCGTTGACCTTTTTATTGGTTGTCTAATAGCATTCCAGAGGCAGGAGATTCCTGTACCCTAGCCTGTATTGGCGTATGGCGTCTGCATTCACTTTGTCTTGTGTTGATTCCACTGTAGTTTGTACGAAGCCCCATTGACTCTCTGTCCGGAAAGCGGTGCACCCAGCACTATTTTTAAAACATTGAAAGATCTAGTTCGCCTAGGCTCACCTTTATGTAAACGAAACTTTTGCATGGTAACCTGTCTCATCTGCCCATGTGGTGCTGCACTTCAGAAACAATTTTTTAATATTTCAAGGCTTGAAATCTCAAAACTGGGCCTTTGCAGCAACAAGCCACCACAGAAACAGGAAGTGTTTTACATGATGTCACCTACCCTTCCGAGCTTGACCTGATTTATACAATAGTTAATTAAAAATGATTAATGTATTCTTATTTATTTATTGTTTTGTTTACCAAAGAAAATGATATGATTGTCCCAAACACTGTGCTCAGCAGGAACTCTCTTCCATGCCACTTCCTAGTGGCCCCTTTTGTCATAAATCACTACGTAATCGGATGATTTACACCTCTGCATTCTTCCCTCTCTGTATATCCTCACTTGTATCAGATGTCTCTAATATTTACACCGTGCTAGTCAGAGATACAGAGATTGACGAGCTGGAGATTGACTCACTCCCCTGACTTTTATTCTCTATTTGTGTTTGTAATCCTACCTGCCAGACCAATTGCTTTTGATCTGTGACATCCAATGCTTTGTCAAGGTGACTTTAGTCCTGTATTTCCATTGTCTTTGACTGTACTAAACAGTTTACAAAACATACAAGCTCAAACGGTACAGTAGATGAGGATTCATGACTGTTATCCACTGTCAACACAAAGGTCAGATCATTCATATCCAAGTGGAGGGGTCACTTTAACAATGTACTTGATCCTGTATCAACCAGATTTTCACCCTGAAGAATCTACGACCGAAACGAAAAGTTAGCTTTTTGGAGAGATCTAACTGGAACTACATGTTAAGAAAACAGTACTTGTTAGAAGTGGAAGTGGAAAGACGAGTGGAATCTTGGAAGAATTTCTTCTTCTGAAGCATGACAGGACTAAATTACGTGTTTTGGCATATTTTGCTCTGCACTGATATTTTCACCCTGGCCTGGAGAGGAACAGAAAACATAGGGGAAGAAGATGACAGGGTAAGTGATAACTGACAGACCTTAATCAAGATTTGATTCACACCTAAACCAAAAAAACCTATTGGGTACCTTCTTCGCAGTGTAACAAGGGTATACTCTGCAATCCCCAGACTCCAGAAGCCAGTGGGAAAGCTATTTATAGCCCTGTTTGATCTTATTGTATTGTGTGTGTTCGTATAGCAACCCTCTGTAAAAGCGATAGAGATACCATGCTAGCATAAGGAAGCTTGTTACAGTAGAAAAGGAGAGAAACAGTGAGAGTGGGAGCCACATGGAAGATTAAAGAGCTGGCACTGTGAGCAGTGGCGGGTGTTATTTAACGAAGACATCTGTAAATGAGCCGTGGCCTAAGGGCCCCGCATCCATCTTTGTCTTTTTCATGTTAAAGTTACTTATGGGGAGAACGCACACAAATACGTGTGTGTGTGCGTGCGCGCACACACACCAGATGGATCTTTCTATCAGGCTAATTGAAATGCGGAGATAGAATATTAAAGCTGTCTTGATGAGCTTTGGGAGGCCTCCAGCAGTAGCAGACAAGTTGACCTAGATGTACATGCTTTAATATTCTCTACTCATTTCGGGGCGAGGCTAGAAATACCCACTTGATTGTGTCGGCGCAGGTATGCCTACATCTTGTGCAGACAGCGTATAGATGTGTGAATTCGCTTACATGCACAGAATCATGCACGCAGCGCACCCACACCCACAGAAATGACAATTCATACAAAGCGACTCATAGTACAAGTGCAATTAAGGCCGATTTATGTTTCTGAGAGGCTACGCCGTAGCCTACGCAAGGGGCCGTCGTGAGCAAATGCGCTGGCGGACCTGTGCGCATTGAGTGCACAAGTCCCCAAAATAGTTTTCGCAGTCTGCGTTGACGCGACGCGTGGTTAAATTTGAGGAGAGGTGCGCGTCAACCTACGGAGCAGGGTAAGCGGCTACGTGAACCCTACGGCGTTGCCAGATACAGCCGCGTTCCGGTGCCTCGTTGGGCTCCAGCTTGGCCCCTGTGTGTCGGAACTCCCCCCCCCCCCGCCTACCACCACCCCCAGAGCTATTCACGACAGAACTGATATTAGAATAAAATAAATCTCTCTGCATGTGTTATTGGCAGAACGAAGATGAAGCACTCCTGGTATCTAGTTGACACTTGACATCGCGATCACGCCTGACTATTACGCTACCTATTATTTTGCTCCCTCCCACTGAATATAGATTGAAAAATTATTAAACCTTGGAATTAACTGTATAGAAAATGATCTTCCTGAAAAAATATTCAGTGTCCCCACTATTTTCAAGAAAGATTTTCAAGATGATTTTCTTGTTGTTTCAGCTGTGTGTGATGGTGTCTAGGCACTACAAGAGGCATGTTGGCTCATCAAATTATAGTGTACTGTGTTTCTTATTCACAGCTAAGTTCAAAAGTAGCCAATAAATGCAAGATAACACCGCCATTGTGTGAAAACCACCATGAAATGATGAGCGCTCTCGCACACAGTATGTCTCTGATATTGGGTATAACAGCACTCCCTCTCATGTGATATTGCTTAAATATAGAGGCAGGGGCTATCAACCAGAGCAGATATTCTCACAGAGCATTTCACTCACTGATAGCTGAGGGATGGCTATGGCATTTCTAACGAATTACACTAAAGTTATAGCTCTAAAATCCTAGTCATGTGATTTCTACCACAGTGTTGAGCTCATTACCGTCATTATTTTATTATTTATTATTATTTATTATTATTTTTTGCTGGTGAAAGTGCATATTGTGCGTGTGATGCACACTACACTACATATGGCAAGGGATGTCCTGCTAAAGTCAAGAATAGTGTAATAGTGTAGAGTGTAAACTAAGAATATACATTTTTTTTTTATTTCCAGTGAATCTCTTAATTACACCAATGTTTTGCATGGAAAAGTGTAGAGCTCATGAAATGTCGGTTATGGAACTGCTGACCTTGACTGATGTTCAATGCAGCTGTAAAAAAAACAAACATTGCAACGTATAGGTTTTTATTTCACACTGCAAAGCCATACTGAGTGGGCAGGAAATGAGCGGAGATGATAATCCACGGAGTCACACGTTCGCTCCTCATGACATGACATCAGCCCAGCTTTGCTGCCGGCAGACTAGCGGACTAGCGCCTGATTCACAGGCTGCCATGATTTTTTTTCCCTCTCAGAAATCTCCTCCAACATGCTCATCCACTAATGTGTTTCATCTGAGAATGACGTGTTCTAATCAACAAAGTTATGTGACAAATGGCCTTGTTTCTTACACGGCAATAGATGTTCATATGATATGAAGTAATAACACTATAAATATTCAAGCAGCCCAAGTATTTGACCTCTATAGAGAATAAATGCAGGAATCCAAACATGAAATCTTGTTTGCAGGAAATATAAGCATCGACATCTGCCTTGGTGGGTTGCGGCCTTCTTGAGGCCACTCTCGGGCAGCTGTGGGCAGTGTGGTGCGACCAACGTTGACAGACGTTGAGCAGAAGGTACAGATCATCATCAAACACGATGCGGCGCAGCTCCCCGGCGGTGGTGTTGTTTTAAGAGTCGTAGGAGCGTTCTTTAAATGCACAGTGGTCGGGTTTTGCAGCTTGTTAGAAGCTTATTGTTGAAGCTGTGTAATTGAAGCTAAGCTCTCTTGAATTTGGCGGCAAACTTGTTGCCCTGATTTGTGGCCGTCTTCTGTAGCTGGCGTTAGCGTTGACTGCCTCACTAAACCGTTGCTCTTCTTCTCTTCGGAGTTTCTCTCAAGTCTTGAGAAGTGTGAAGGTCAGGGTTTGTGTTTGTGCGTGTGTGTGTGTGTGTGTGTGTGCGCATTTTATGTGAAACTGTCAACACAGAGAGAGCGTGACAGAGGTTGGCACAGAATGCCTTCCTGCAGCCTCTAGATCCTTCCACAGCGTGACACGAGAGAGAGAGAGAGAGAGAGAGGCAGAGAGAGAGAGAGAGAGAGAGAGAGAGAGAGAGAGAGAGAGAGAGAGAGAGAGAGAGAGAGAGAGAGAGAGAGAGAGGCTATTGCGTTACAGGGATGACAGTGGGACAGTCCTCAATGGACTAGCAATGAGAACTTATGCCCGCGCAGCTGTGGCACCAACCCCGCTGTAATTGCTGTCCCACAGTGTGTATGTCGATGGGGGCCATGCCAGAGGCCACGACATAGTATACAGAAGTTTGCAACAGCCACGGTCTCTGCTGTCATCTTTCCAATTAGATCCTCTCCCTGCCTCTCTTTCCCCTCCATCTGAAGTTCCTGGTCTCTGTTTTTTTGTAGACTCTGTAGACTCGCTTTCTGTTGTGCCTTGCTCTAGTGTCTATGAACGGATGCCTCAGTGATTTCAGTTATTTTTCTTTGCCATTATAGTCATGTACAACTGGCACATTCTCTTAACAACACGAGAAAGAAAAGGAGGACTGCCTATAAGGCAAAATGAATAAACGAACAAATGAATGAGCAAATGAGGCAGGGAGTGCGTCTGCGTATCTGCCGGGCTTGGCTCTACCAGCTGAATCTTTTCAAGCCTGCGTTGCCTAGCTACCACGCTGAGGAGAGA
This sequence comes from Percopsis transmontana, assembly GCA_025447815.1. Lineage (NCBI taxonomy): Eukaryota > Metazoa > Chordata > Actinopteri > Percopsiformes > Percopsidae > Percopsis > Percopsis transmontana. Next base: position 4,146 of record JAOEHI010034584.1, on the reverse strand, counting down.
CTAGGGGGCGGCCCTCCGCCTCTGATGGGTTCAGAGATGCCGAGTTACCCTTCCCAGTGCCTTTGGCCTACGCTGGGGTGCGTCTGCCTGCATAGGTTTGTATGTGTGTCTAATGTAAACAAGCTATCACTCGGCTGCAAGCACAGAGGGGAAGGAACCATTGACACCCATCACACATTTTATACTGTAGTCATGACTAACTGTCACGCTATCTCCTTAAATATAGTGCATGGGTGTTCAGTTGTCTCTCCGTGAATCCCCAAGGGGCTCCTCCTCTTCCTGTTTCTGCTATAGTAAAGCTCTGCTGTACAATGAATCAGTGGTGATCTTAGCATTCTCATTATCTGCTGTTGTGTTGGGTGGAAAATATTAATACTAATTCATCATATTCAGTAGTGGCTCCACAATGACTTTGCCGTGTTGTACAAATGCCCCTGTAGTCATTTAACGGGGTCAAATATTAAATAATGCCATACTTACTGAGCCATAGTGACCCGGGATGATCAAAAACACCAAGACCAAGTGTCTGTTCTTTCACGTTTGCTCCAGAACATCTGTTGGGGTTCTATCCCTGTGGGCACAGCGGGCATCGCTTCCCTCTGAGAAGCAGGAAATAATGAGGCAGATCGAAGGGACTGGCAGAGGAGGAGTGAAAACCTGCCCCTCTATTTATGCAAAGTCTCGACGGGGTGGAGGGAGTTTAACCTGTGGTGGGTTTTCACCAGCTATTGAGCTGCTTATTGAACGTCTCAAGAGAATCGAACTAATGTCTGCATCTCCTGCATCTCCTGCGCAAATCAAAAGTGCATGCATTTAGCAGTTATTAACTTGGTGCACCAGCTCTCGTGTCAGGAAAGATTATACAATGACATCAGCAAGCTCTGTTCTAATTGGTTGGCGTGTTATTCTTAAAATAATCTGATTTTCACACACACACTTGCATATTGTTGATGTCTATACATGGCGCAGTTCTGTGTAAAACACAGCTGCCTGGCGATGTCTGACTGTAATGCTTCTTTACATTTACAAAAAATGGAAGTTTAAAAAATGCACACGTGAAAGAGAGAGGAGAAAGTGTCAGAGAGGGTGAGGGCATGGCAGGTCAAGCAAAGTATTAAGATGTCTCGATCGTGCAATCCCTTAATGCTTTGAAGCACGTCGCAGGGGAGTACTCAGGTGGACACGTGGCGGTCCCCCCCGGTCCCCCCGAGCAAGAGGGGGGAGATGAGGCTTGAAAAGGTTGTGATTGAGAGACAGAAAGCACAAAGGAGACGAAGAGAGAGAGAGTCATGCCTCGGTGGTTCTTTGCAACATCACTGACTTCGAGTGGACTTGGCTGCGCTTCGCTATGCCCCGTTGGCTCCAGCAAACCCTGGTTTCCACCGGCTTGATGAGAGAAATCAGGTGTGATGGCAAAGAAAGGTGGTTTTAATGTTTGCTCGGACCGGACTGTTTTTTTTTTTTAGCACTTTTGAAGGACACTTGAAACTGTTTCAGTGCCCCCCCCCAGTGGTTGAAATAGACTCATGGCTCTTTGATTTAAAACATAAACTGAACAATTTCCCTGGAGGTGTCCATAGTACAGAAATAGCACTCCTCCACCAGCTAGCTGGTAGAAAGGCTTTAGCAAGAGCAAACATCACTGTGCTTTACTCATCTCCTAATATAACACATTTCATCTATTTCCAAACACCAGAGAAAGTGTGTGATCTGTTCTCAAACGCTCCTTGGCAAAACAAGAAATGACAGTGTTCCTATCCTCCTGATCGCCAGGACGGGCTGTTTGATAACGCCCGTCGAACAGCCAGATGATGTGATGGGCAGTGCCATCTGTAGCACAGTGGGGACAGTAACCAGCGGAGAGCCCCCTTCGCATTGGGCTAATGTTTTGGCCCGGTGCCATCCTCATGCCAGTCTGCCAAGGCTGGGCTTCTCTTAATGGGACGGGTCCCAGTAACCATCTTAACATTGTCACTGCTATAGAGTTGTATATGAATTGTACTGCCCTCTCTGTCAGCATAACTATGCAGATGACAACAGTGTTGATGGCCTGACTAGTGGCAGATATACTATCTACTTAACAATGGGATCCTATGGCAGGTTCAAGTACGCTTTGTTTAAATGGCACAAAGATCGACTGTAATTGGACAACGGGCTTTTAACACGTCATTTTATTGTCCCGCCAGGAAGCCGTGCTTCCATTGTGGTCAATGAGAGCTTTTCGCATAGGAAAAAACACATAAACAACGTTTATTCGAAAGTAGGCTATCTTTAATGCGTTTTTGTCCCACCCAGAAGGTGGGACACCCAGAAGGTGTGTGCTTCTCTATTTGTTGATTGGCAGACTCCTCAATGGGGGTGGACAGATTGACAGATTGACAGAAAGAGGTTTTCTACTTGTAATGTAATCCGAGTGCTCGATGCAGCAGAGTGAGTCGGTTGGAGACACTTAATACAGTTTCGCGACTATTGAGATATATATTAAGTTGCTTTGGATAAAAGCGTCTGCTAAATGCTGTAAATGTAAATGTAAATATTAGTAATTACGTACTAATTATAAGTACGCTTTGGATAAAAGCGTCTGCTAAATGCTGTAAATGTAAATGTAAATATTAGTAATTACGTACTAATTATAAGTAGCAACGTGGCAGAAACTGCTAATGTTGTAGACCAGATTTTAAAGAGGTAATTTGATCCACTTACTTATCAGGAAAGGCTCAGAATTAAAGAATTAAAGACAGGGAGCAAAAACAGGTAATTTCAGCTGTCTGTGTAACATTAGACAACTGTGCTTCCCTTGTGTCTGAAAGGGACAGCCGCCACTAGTGCATATGTGTGCTGTAAGTGTGTGTTTTGTTCATTTAGTTTGTTCATGTATGTGTGTGTGTGTGTGTGTGTGTGTGTGTGTGTGTGTGTGTGTGGAAAAAGTACAAACATGCACTAAAGAACAGACCAATGCATGCAGTCACATCCACATTCCCAGGTGCACAAACACGCACGCATACCAACGTGCATGCATGCACGCACACTTGGATGGAGCAAGCGGTCCCCTCCCCTCTTTGTCCATGCTACCTTTCTAACAATGGAGTGTAACCAACCGCCGTTCTGTTTCCTCTCCACGGCCTGAAACACAGAAAGTCGCGGGCTCGTGGCTTTCCCGGGTCAGTGGGAGGGGAGGGGAGGGCGGGGACTCTCTCGGCCATAGAGGAAGGGTGTCACTCCAAAGAAAATGTCCACAAGCAGAGGTCGCTGACATCACACACAGAGGGAGGAAATTTGGGGTTCCTTTGACCTTTTAATGTCACCTTTTATAATAGGTCCACCACCTAGCAACCAGTAAATGACTTGATGACCATTTGACTTAGAAATGATGAAGGAACGGCTGAAAGGTATAGATATAGATAGCTGTGACATCATTCTCACCAACGGTGCTTATAGTAGAACTGCGACCTAATGGATGGTTCACCACCACAAAACCACTTCTGTACTGGTCCAGTTTTTTCTTTTATGCAGCGCTGTTTGCCTCCTCCGCCTGCATCATGGAGACACGAGTTTCTGCCTTCCTTTGAGGTTCTTCAAGTGGCCCTCGGACACAAAAGGGTGTCCTTCAAAGGAGTGTGGCCACAATGCCAGCACCTCCCACGGGGAACCTCTGCCTCCTCGGCTGTTCCAGCTGAAGTGACAGGGGGTTCAATAGTATGTCTCTCCTCTCCTATTCTCTGCTCTCCTCTTATCTGTTGTGTCATCCTCATCCATGTCCTACTATTTTCCAATTTTCTGTCATTCATGCTTCGATTCTTACATATTCTCACATATTTATATATAGGTCTATACTGCTCTCTCTCTCTCTCTCAAAGTATACCGGGCAAAGTATACCGGGCTCTTATTCTCCTCTGACACAACCTCTGCCTGACACTCTCTCTCTCTCTCTCTCTCTCTCTCTCTCTCTCTCTCTCTCTCTCTCTCTCAAAGTATCGCGGGCAATTTATAGCGGGCTCTTATTCTACTCTGACACAACCTCTGACTGACACTCTCTCTCTCTCTCTCTCTCTCTCTCTCTCTCTCTCTCTCTCTCTCTCTCTCTCTCTCCCTCTCCCTCTCTCTCCCTCTACCCCCCCTTTCTCTCTCTCTCTCTCTCTCCCCCCC
>JAOEHI010034573.1:0-23547 GCA_025447815.1 Percopsis transmontana | reverse complement strand
CACACACACACACACACACACACACACACACACACACACACACACACACACACACACACACACACACACACACCCCTGGAAACAGACACCGCAAGGCCTCACTGCTCCACTAACCCTGGAATAGAAACACACGCGCTGTCACAAAAAAGAAAAAAAAGGCTCTGGCACAAACACACACACACAAACAGATACACACACACACACACACACACACACACACACAAACAGACACACACACACAAACTAATGTACTTTGCCAAACACCTACTCGGTGTGGACAAGTACACACTGGATGCGAATCAAAAGCGCACCCAGATGCACATCAAAGAGCCCTGCGACTCGGCGCCATCGCGTGCGGTGCGGCTAAGCGCTGTTTTGACGGGCCATAAGTCACTTTCGCGAGCCACGTCTGGCCACAGCTGCCTGCGCCGCGCTGTACTGGCGCCCGCGTCAACGCGACTCAAGTTTGACGGAGAAGCCAAAGCCGTTATTGGCGCCTCCCTGTCACGGCCCGGCACCCACCGTGCCACAGGTGAGGTAAACACGGGTGCCATTTTGCATATTACCCATCAGTCAACACGACAGGCGAAGGAGATAAAGGAAAATGCACCCCCGCTGCGAGTGAGGAAAAACAAGCACTCTAAATCTGCCCCATCTCAAAGGGAGGTCTGTGTAAAGGTACTTTGACAGGTGTGCACAGATGCACCCGCACACAAACACACGAGGAACCCAGTAGCAGAGCAGAAGGCACACAGGTGATGACGGAGAAGGCCTTAACCACAGCGAAATATAGGAAATGTCTCACGATGCTAATTGACTGTGATGAGGCGGCTCCAGCACACCGCAGAGCCTCTTTGTCTCTCTTTGTTCCCATTTCTCCCTCCATTTTTCACTCAGGGTGGAGATAATCTCCAGAAATCCACTCCACAAACTCCACAGATCGGGGAGTTATTCATAAGGCACAAATCCAGGGGAAATAACTTCTGATCCGTGGCTTATTACCACAACAAATACACTAATAGAAAAAATGAATGCCAAAGCAAGGAATTTGACTTAAAAATCCACCTCTAAATATGACTAACAAATAACATCGCACCTGGAATAACTGGAGTGAGTGAAAATGTCAACCGTTGCCATTAGGGGTGGAAACTGAAAACTCCTGCCAGTTAGGATAATTCTCATGGGAGCCAGTGCGCGCACACACTAACAGCGGTTAGCTTTTAGCAGTTAGCGTGTTAGTAAACGCCAGGAGGGTCTGATGTGGCAACATGGGCTTAGCCGGCAGAGCTGTTTGGAGTTGAAACAGACGGCTGGCTCAGCAGTGGGGAGCCGAGTTTAAATACTCTCTCTTTAGGAGGCCTCAGTGCTAACTGACCTTTACCGGCTCAACCAAACAGACACTCACACACACAGACACCAATACACAAAAATATTCTAACATGGTTGTGTGCTTCTAAGGTGCTGTCAAGCTACCCTATCGCTTGCATTGTGTTTTTCTGTAGTGTTTATATTGCAATTACTAAGGATATGTAAAAGAAAATAAAGGCAGACAGATGGAGATTGATACAGCAGGCAAAAAGGAGAGCCAGGCCCATTTTTGCCTCCGCAGCGATGTTTACACGGTTGGCTGCTATTTATCTTAGATCTCTGAAATGGCATGAAGCAACCTTTATGCAGCGCGATTCCTCTCTGAAGATAATGGATTGTGAACACAAATGCTCCATCTCAAACCTTCTCATATGCCCTTTTCTCACCACCAGCACACAATGTATGCAGACACACACCCACAGACACGCACACACGCCTCTGTCAACACTCCCCGGAGCAGCGGCGGTAAATCCTACCAGCCTATTCTCAGTCACACATAGCCAGGGCCGCGGCCGCCGGCGGGGTCTCGCTGCTGGATTAACCTTTGCTCTCACCCACAGATCTGTTGTTCAGTGGGACCGGCAGCGAGACAGGGCCCCTGGCTGTCAGAGAGTAACTTCCTGTCAGAGCATTGTCAGCGCTTGGCCCCCTGTTAGCGGCTTTTGCAGGCAGCGACTGTTGACGTAGGCAGGGTGCCAAGCGAGAGGAGAAACAGGACTACTAACACCTTGCAGCACTTAACCCCCTCTTTCCCCCTCAGGGCATCGAAGGTGTGTGGGTGCGCACATATGTGTATCCGTGCGTGCGTAGCCGCAAATGCGCGTGCGTATTTTGGACGGCGATGAATTCCAAACCGCGGAAAGAAAAATGATACTGCCACTTACCCCTCTTCAGTAGTGCACACAATCCTGCCCTCCCCCCCCAATGGCCTGTGTTACATTTACTAGAGGAAAAGGTCACATGTCATATTAAACTTAATGAGCATGTTTCTGGAAAAATACAGCCATCGGTACGGGAGAAAGGGAGTTTAAAGAGGGGTTTGCTACTGAGGAAACCTGGATATGTTTTGCTTGCCGTTTATGATATGTTTGCATCCATCTTTAATTTCAGTCCCCCTACCCCTTGACTCTATTTGAGGCAGTTTGACTCTATTTAAGGCTTGTCTGCTCAATTGACCAAGCTGTAAAGGCAAAAAAATCCAAAAAGAAATATCCACACAGAGGCAATTGGCTGGAGAATATGTGTTTTCCCCTCTGGAAATCAATATCTAACTATGGTTTACTACTCACCAATGGAGAGAACCTACAGCATGCAGTGACTGGTCTGCATCCTGGCTTAACAGCACTCACTTTAGTGCTGGTGATTAGCTGTTGTAGTGCACTAATGGAGTCGCAGAAGACCTGGCTTTTCACGCCAGAGAGAGAGAGAGAGCGCTGGGGAATGTGTGAGAAATAGGCCGGTGGGAGAGGTGTGGGGAACATGAAAGAGCTACTGAGCTGCTTTGCTGGTAATTTCGTTGAGATATTGGCCTTTACGTTGCGGCGTGTTCGGTTAAAGCTGCTGCGGCAGAAGCACAATGGAGAACTAATTTCCGGCAACAAGAGAACTGTCTGGGGGGGGGGGGGCGCGGGGATGTGAGAATTCCAGTTCCACCTGCCTCAGCGCCACTCTGCCCACTGGTTTAAACGACTTACAATAGAGTTTGGAGGAGGGCAGTCGGCAGCTTTGTACCCCATTGTGGAGTTTGAATAACACCAGAGCAATGAGATAGCAGTGACAAAAATGGTAACAGGAAAAAGCCACTTGAGAGTTCCTTTCAACGGGCTGCCTCTCTTACCCTTGGTAACCCCACCCCCACCCCACCAGCAGCACCCTAACAGGTGAGCATCCTAAATCAATACATATTCTCTATTAGCTCCTGTAGGGCTAATGCGGTCTTTAGAGCAGCTTTCTCTCATCTAAAAGCGGAGGTGGGTGTAGCGGGGCGTGCACTCCAACCGAACTTAACTGCTCTTAACAACAAGCACTACCACATAAATTGAGCGAGCAGGATGTGGCACTTGTTGGGCAGGAGGAGAGGAAGCTGTGAGTGAAAAAGCGATTTGGGTTTTAATGAAGGGCTGATGAATAGGTCTGAGGCCCCGGCAGCAATAACTCAAAGCCCAGGCGGAGGCACGCGCCTGGCAGGGCTAAGAGCCGCACACACTGCTAGTTCACCACAGGGCCTGAACGCTTCCCCCTACTAGACTAGATAGGAGCGACTGGCTTTGATCTCGTCTCAAAACGCATTCGTTTGACCCTTTCACAAAGTTGTTTAGATGTTGATTTCCTTTATTTTCCTTTTTACATTGGTTTTATTTATTTATTTATGTTTGCTTCTACGTGCCCATGAAAACACATAGTGTGTGTGCATGTAAAACCCAGTCATGCAGCAACCGACAATAAACGCTTTGAGTTATATGTCAAACGCAGTTGATGGCAGCGTATAAAACGCTGGCACTAAGAGTTGTGATGGAGACCCCAGGCCTGCTCCACATTACTAAGAATAGAGAACAGAAGAAAAAAAAAGAAAATCAAAGCACATTACGTTTATTACACTTCTTGAGTTACGACCATCTTTCATGTTCTGTCCCATAAAAACGTCACCATATTTCTCTCAGCCCCACGCGGCGGTGGCTGGTTCACAGTCAATCTATATGCGACTGCATGGGTTATGTTTAGTACACATCCACTTGAAATACTGTCAGTAAAAGTGTCCAAACTCACAGTAACGTAGCGTGCACTTAGCGTGTACGTAGCGCGCAAAGGTTACAGTACAACAGTGACAGCTTAGATACTGTAGATGAAAGGTTATACCATTTAGATGTGCCAGTGGTACTGACGGGCCATACCAGCCAAACATCTTGTTGCAGTTAGATACGGAACATACCTACAGCATATCTGTTTTTACATGAGATGATTTCAGTATATTGAAATAATATTTTAATATGATTTTTTTATTTCGTTTTGTTAGCTTTATTAAAATGTGTTCCAAGTTGTATGTTTATACAGTATAAATAACGTTTTATGCTAATGTTAAGCTATGAACTACTTCCTTCTGGCAGCTATAGCTCAATAAAGGTTGAGAACTACTGCAAATTATTTAGATCTAGGCTAAGCTCTGTTCCCATTTCCATATGTTCTGTTTAGCTTAACAGTGTGTGTGTATATGAAACTGGAATATTCCCTTAGAGAAAGTGCAAATATCAGCTGACCTATTGCAGACAGGCTCAGATGTAAAACTATATTATGCTCTACTGTATAATGATAACACTTAGACTGTAGCTGGGTATCACTGACTCTTTGTAACAGAGTTGCTCTGTGCAGACTAATGGTTATAAAATCTCTCTCTCTCTGTCTCCTTCCTCAGGTGCTCCTTGTGGCCTTCCTTCCAGCCAGACGGCAGTCCCATCGGAGCGCACGTTTCAACTGCTGCTGCGACCGACCAACCAACCCTGCTGTGTGGAAAAACCACGCATGTCTTCACGGTGGACTAAGGCCAGCGCTAAGGCCTGGTGTGGCCTGGTGTGGAGGAGACACGCTCATGAATACTCATGGCTGGATAATTAGACTCTGAGGGCTACACTGCACTCGCTTCCTCTCTTTGTGTCTCCCCTGACGAGCCAGCACACACGCCAACACAAAAAAGTTGCTTTCCCCTGTCTAGAGGATGTAATGGACAGATGAGCAGAAGGGTGGTGGACAGAAACAAGGTTACTGGTGCTCCCAAAACAAACCTTGGCCACCACTGCTGTACTTTTACAACACCTGTGCCAGCAACAGTCCACATCTGCCCTGCATATGGTGCCTGCAGGTAATTAGCAAAGCGCTGTAGTGCGTTTTCTAGCAGCTAAAATGGCTCTCTGTAATAAAAGTAGCTAGCACCCCGCTACATATTAAACAGTGCTTGTTTAAAAGGGACAGCAGAGCTACAGGTAAAGGTTAAAGTAACAATTCCCCTTGTTCTATTCACAACAAACAGTTCAGAAAATGTCTGGTTAGCTTGGTTTCTGTGGTTTGCTAGGCTGTGTTCTTGTTGTCTTTCCTGTCGTACAGGCATCCTAACTCCCAGACGGGTTCCAAAACAGCCTGTCAAACAGCTATGTCACAGCTGCACAGATGACCCCCAACAGGTATAGATATAGATACACCAGAATGACTATAATATCAGCCCACACAAACCGGGATATGACAATACAGCTCCTAGCAATGTCAAAAAATTTGTTGAGATCCAAATCATGCCTTTGTGAGGTTTTATGTGACAGGATTGCCTGGGCAAGACAGTTGACATTTCAGACTTTCCCAAGACATTGTGAAATGTATTCTCTCTTCCCCCCCATTATCTCATGCTCTGTTGGGACTTCGGCACAGCTGCCGAGGGAGGGACCTGCATAGAATTCACCCTCTGGACTGTTAGTGAAGCAAAAGGCTGAGTTGTGGCGTGGCTTGCGTCCAGTTGGGTAAAATGTCAAATTGATCACATATGGTCTGAGCTGTGCAGTGCACCCTGACTGAAAACAGATTACTGTTACAAAAACAACCAGTATGTATCCATAGCACTACGCTTGTTTAGGTTGAAATAATTTGTCCATTTGTGTGTGTGTGTGCCTGTGTAATATAGTGTATGTTTGTATGACAATGAGACAATCAACATGCTTCGAACAACAATAAACATAACCCGGAGTTGTGATATTCAATGGCAGGACTACAAATTGAGAGCCACACACAACCAATGGCATTAAGAAGCAATTAACATCACTAAATTAGGCAATTAACTTTTTTGTTGGGGAAAGGCAAACTATTTAGACATGCATACAAGTACATACACAAACACAGTCAAATATAAAAACACACACGCGCACTCATTACGGGGCAGGATGGTGGAGGTGTAATTACATCCGACAGCAGGTCTGTCATCTATAGTGTCAACACTTTGCAATCCCCGAGTATCACTGCATAACGCTAACATCTGCATCGCATACACAGAACCCCCAAATAGAAGCCACAAGCACAAGCCATGTGGGTACTTTTTATTTATTGCAATGGACATTGCTAGATCAATAAACAATTATATTTCTCTCACCCCCTCACTCTTTTTTGTTGCTGTTTGTCTCTAGCCCATATTTGGCTATTATCAGGTAAATATGTCTGCCAAAAAGTAGGCTAAAGTCATCTGGGCCCTCAATTTTCCACAGCAACTGCTCAGATAACTAGCTTAGCGTAGCGCTCCATCACGCAGTAAACACAGCTCTCCCATGTATTGAAGATACATTTTTCACCAGCAGGTAGAAAGGTGTTCAATCAAAACAATGGCAGACCAGAAAAGATAAATGAATTTTGATAAAGTGTCTGCAAGTGTAAACGACACTGATATTATTCCATACGATTTGTCACAAAGGAGAAGGATCCCAAAAATAGCCAGCAATGGAAAGGCCATTTTTACATTGTTGGATGTCACAGTTTAAATAATAAGGAGAAAGGCTCACTCAAACGTCAGACTGTAATATATTCTAAGCATAAAGATAAAAAGGATGAATGCTTTCCAGGCACCTGGCCCATATAAACAACATCCATTCAAAAACACACAAGTAATACAAAGAAAAAGAATATAAAAGAAAAAAACTCAGTGGTAAGAAAAATAGAACAGCAGTAAAGTTATATGGAGCTGTACATAATGTGCCCAAAAGAAACAGAGAGGGTACAGAGCATGGTTTAAGCCTATAAGCGCTTAACCGGGAGGAGTAGAGACGAGTGGCAGCAACTCAGCACTCAGGTTTGGAGGGGCAGGCACTATGAGTTTCAAATAGACTTGGGTGATACTGAAATTCCCCTACTGATAATGTGAGTTTTAAAAAAAAAACGACAATAAGCGTTCATCTTTGCCAGTTGAACATTTTGCAATAGCCATAAGTATGAATTACCAAGAGGTGTTTTTGTCGCTCAGTCCAGTAGATGGATGTGTGAGCTGTACAAGAATTAAAATTAGTGGCCGGCAGAAAATACCAGCAACAGTAACGGTAGACGACATTGTGGCATTAACATTTGAAAAAAAAATTCTAATCCGCGAAATGGCAGATAGAGCTTTCTCCGCGAACGCTGTTGTGCAACATCACGCTCTCCGTTTGGAGCACTAAACAAGCGAATGCGGCATAATTATAGGTCTTCTAAATGGCATCATTGTAGGAGCTCTTATCTCTGTAATATTGTCCCGTTACCAGGGCCAGTGAGGACGATTATCGTGGCCTAGCAGTATCGTTTGTCACGATAATATAGTTTTATCCACCAAGCCTAGTTTCAAACCAAAACAACAACAACAACAACAACAACGCCGGTTTCAAACCGCAAGGACAATTCACAATACAATTTGAGGAGTGTCCCTTTAACAGAGACTAAAGACAGGTCACACTCTTGATCACAAATTAATTATTCTAGTCCTGTACAGATTGCAGAGAGGCTCTCATTTCCTCTAAAGTTCTGGAAGGTAAAGCGTAGTTAAAGCCTAATCTCTCGATCAATAAGAGGATTTGACTTCATACAAAGAGAACTGCTCATCTGCATTCCCCTCTGCAGCCCAGACAGAATCCTAACGGGTTCCGGAATACTATCTTCCCCTTCCCTTGTGCTCCTTTCCGGCCCTGCCTTTCTCCGTGTTCACCTTTCGTCTGTTAATCCCCGTCTTTCATGCCAACAGGAATGGGCGGATTAGAGATGGGGAACTTGCATGCCACGCAAACCCCAAGCACTCATGCTCGCTAAATTTCCAAGCTCCACCCTACAGTCTCCTCAGTGACTGTGTCAAGGTGTGTGTGTGTGTGTGTGTGTGTGTGCGTGCGCGTGTGGTTTAGCCTCCACGGTGCTCCCATGTAGGTGTAGAATGCTTGTGGGAGGTTTGGTGCTGTACAAAACAGCATGATGTACTGTGAATAGTCCATCATGGCTTCCTCTAATCCTGTTTAAATTAGCAAATCTGCAGCGGAGCATACATAGGAAACGCATGCACGCACACAACTATCACAAGGAGCAGGCTGAGTCTCTTTGGCACTTCGGAGGAAGATAAACACAGACCTGACTTTTCCACAGCCTATGTGGCGTTGACTGGTAATCCCGTTCACTCTCTCGTACCATTCCGTTCCCCTTCCTATTGCACGGACACAGCTGAACGCGGTCAGTCACACACACTGTGCGTGCACACACACACACATACACACACACACATACACACCGAAGCTGCTCTCCCAATGTTCCTTTGGGATGCTTAAATGGCAAAGAGAGCAGTCTTTCACCAGATGATGCCTGGAGATTGGCAGCAGTTATTAAACTTTATGGGATGCTCCAATCTGTCAAATTCATTTAGGATTTAGGCCTCTGTATTGCTTTTTTTTGTTTAGTTTTTTCACAGAGATGCGGACAGCAGATGGTGAAAGATAAGAACTAATTTCCAGACCTTTCGCAGATGTAAACACCAATTAAAGGAGGTTGACTTCCAGCGTCGTCGTCGGGTCACCTAAAAGCATGTCCGGTCATCCATGCACACACGCACACACACACAAACACGCGCACACACACACAAGCTCATGAAGCTATTTTCAGCCTCCATTAAGTATTTCTCAGAACAAAAACAGGCACAGTTCTCTGAGTGACTGTGATGCCTTTAGTATTGGACAGTGAAGGCTCCTAGTCCTGCTAAACCATCCCAACACACACACACACACACATACACACACACACAGTTGACATCACTGGTATGCGACATAAGTGTCTCTAATCATGTGGGTCTCTAATCATGTAAATATTAATCAACAGATCTAATGCTATGGTGTCTGTGCTCAAAATAACACACGCACTATCTATATGTCCATATCCCCTTCACGGTCATTAGGTATTTAGGAGTGTATACAGATGTTAGCATCATGCATTTAACACGTCACACCACTTCGTGTACGCAGAGATTTAATCTTCCATCACAGTAAGCGCGCCATACAATCCTACATGCAGCACATGCAGATCTCGGTAAAGTACTGCTCTTTATCGACTAAAGAAGGTAGAGTAAAGGGAGTGGAGAGACGGCTTACAGTGCTCAGCACCAAATTATAGTGGTGCATCGTGTGTCAAGCCAAAAGCAGGAAGGAGCAACATTTAATTAACATCTGTAATTGTGCCTTGAAGGCTGACTCGGTTTAGTGGCGGCTTCATCCGCGGCTGATTATGTTGTGATGATGAGGGTAATGGTGCTGGGATACGTAGCTGCTTGGCAAACAGGCAACGCGAGGGCACCATAGGGCCCACGTTGCCCCTGGCAACCCCATATCAGGAAGAATAGGAGTGTGTGTGTGTGTGTGTGTGTGTGTGTGCACATGCGTGTGTGCATTGAAAATAGCCTACAACCCATTTGTCGAATTTATCCTTGGCTTACTAAATTTCATTCAATAATATACAGTAGTAATAATATACATCACTGCAAAACTAGCATGTCACTCACAGTGTCCTGGATAGAATGTATTGGGAGGTCCAGAAGGTTCTGGAAAGATAATATTTGTAAGCTATTCCACCACACTATTTATTTTACCTTGGTGGATTGGGTCAGAAGAGAATGCACTGTAACCATTTGTGCCAACAAAGATTGTTTAGTCACTGGGTTTTGTTACCCTACACTTCACATACCCATGAAGCAAAGCAACAGAAAAGTTCACATTCCAAAATAGTTAAAAATGGCCCAAAGTAACACCGTTTATGATTTTCTGAGCCCTGCTTCCAGTGCCTTGGAGAGCAGAGGAACTAAAAGTGAGAACCGAAAGAAATTCTCCAATAAACAGTGTGAGGTGTTTGGTACATGCCTTTGGACGTGGGGCTCAGCAGCGCATCATTTAAGCTAAATGTGACAGTTTTGCAAATGAATGGCTTTGTAGTGCCGCAATGCTAGTTTGTAAATTGCAACACACCACATGATTATGCCTGAGCCGTCAGTGATCCAAATGGTTCTTAATTTATTAGTATGCTAGTGAAATATTCTTCCTTAAAATTCTGGCTGTTTTGTTAATGTAGTTTTTTTTTCCCATGTTTAAGTTTAGATGCTGTCTGCTCTAAAATAGACTAAGAGACTTGTATAATTAGTGTAAATACAAGCTGCACATGTATTACTGTATTTATGCTGATGTAGACAAAGTGCTTAACTGCATTTATATAGCATAATCGGTCTAATGTATATTGCTTACGTGGGTCCAGCATTCCTCTCCTTACAGCTTTAATGATGCTTTCGTGCAGTTTTAGTGTGCGTGCAAAGGACAAAGCACACCTCCACACAGAGGTGCCCGTAGCCCTACACATGAAGACAATGATATTCTGCCTCTGTAAGCTCACTTGACTCTGCCACTCCCCTTGATTTTGGTTTGCCGTCTTCATGCCATTTTTTCCCGCAATTCTGATTAGACTTTTTTTATTTATTTTTTTATTATAAGCCGAAAAAACCCATAGCCGATATGGGACACAGCAATTTGTTGATAATAAATACTCCATAAGACAGAAACCACACACTAGGTTCGGCACGTAGCAGTGGTTTAAGGTGGCTGTCCGGGGAAGAAGATGGAATTGGCAAAGGAAAGATAACAGCTGTTAGATAGTGAACACAGACCTGCTAACACAGACAGAGTCAGAGAGGCTCCAAGTGCTCTAAAAGCCATTAACTCCTGTGCTGGCTAGGAGGAATGGGGTGTGTGATGGCCTATTTCTGTAGGCTCTATATCTCATCAGGGGCTCTCACCCTGGACTCCATGTTGTTTGATTTATTTGGCCTCAAAATCTTTTTTCCCCCCTTTGTGTGTGTGTGTGCGTGTGTGTGTGTGGGTGTGTGTGCCCACTCATCTACATGTGTATTCCATCACCCGAAAGGCCTCGAGCTCAGTTGTCATGGAGATGGGGCACAGGTGCTCCAGTGGCTCCCAGGACTCTTGTGATGTCACCGTGCAACAGGAAAAGGAAATAGATCTGCTCCAAATTCCCTAGCAAACAGGGTTACTTTTTATCGCGGCCAAAACACTGTTTGGACTCAAACTTCGGCTGCCGACAGGTTTCCAGGTTCACCAAACCATGTCATGCTGTGGAACACATTCCACACTCCCCCATGCCCCCTGCTTCAGTGTGCAGTAGAGGCAAGTTGGTGGGGTGTAATACCCCGACTCCTGCCAAATATGTCCACACAGGTCGCAGAGGAACAACGCTGTCTGGCAGGCAGGGACGACTCCTAGCTTCCACAGCAATGACTCGATCCCCCGATTGCTCTTTGGCACAAAAACGGCCACTGTGATTCAGCCAGGTTCCTGCTAAACTTCAGTGGAGGGCGACGAGCAGCAGTGGCCTTGAATCGAGTTGTCTGTTAAATGATTCAGGAACAAGAACAATGTCCCCCAGCCATTTTAAAGTCTTTTTCCCCCTGGAATTTCATACATAGAATAATGTCATTTAGACATTATTCATAGAGGTAAATCGTACCTCTGTAATCATTCAGTCTGTAAGGCAGGCATTTCATAAGCAGGCTACGTGACAGCTACCCCCATAACGTTGGACTAATTCATCTTAAGCATC
This sequence comes from Percopsis transmontana, assembly GCA_025447815.1. NCBI lineage: Eukaryota > Metazoa > Chordata > Actinopteri > Percopsiformes > Percopsidae > Percopsis > Percopsis transmontana. The sequence continues at coordinate 11,562 of JAOEHI010034573.1, read as the reverse complement.
CGTTATGCCCAAGTTAACCTTTTTCTACGCTCTCTTACTCTTCATCTGTCGCTCGCACACACACACAGTAGGCACTTGGCGGAGGAGGACGCATGGGGTTAAAACCTGCCTCTCCTCCGGTCTCAGACTCTGAGTCAGGAAATGAGCTGCTGTGTCCACTAATCACTTTAGATAATGGTGAGATTTATTAGAATGAGGCTTCTACTGCACTGCCAGCCCTAATTAATTCTCCTGGGCGCGTATTTGTGTGTGTGGGTGTAAGCGTGTGCATGTGGGGGGGGGGGGGGGGACTGTAGTGTCAGAACATGTGTGTAGATGTGCATGGAAGTCAACGTATTCAGTTTGTTTCTGTGGCGAGTTCCAGCACCGCACCTCCCTGATTGTAAAGCGGTGTAGCACATGTGATCTTGGCCGACCGGGGACCTACAGATCAGCCGGCCAGGCCCAGCCAGATGGCTACAACCTCTCCGCTAACCCCACCGCTAATTAGGATGTTTACATTGTGCGTCAGTTGCTATGTTTCCAAATGTTTCGAAAATTTAAAAAAATAAATCAATTAAAAATGCGGCTTCATGCACGTTTCCATCAAATACTGTTACACGAATAGTACATAACATCATGGAATCAAAACCGCCAGCCAAATACAAACAAACAGTTATGTTAGGTTTTTTTTTGTTGTTTTTTTTACTCGAAATGCTGGCATTTCCCATTTAGGTTAATTTGCGCAACTTCCGATTTCACATAAAAGCAGTTGGAGTGAAGACCCACTAGGATGTGAGTGTAAGGGCTTCCTAAAAGGATTAGCAAGGTCCTAGTTGAGTTGTATAGCTGCAGTTTTGGCTAAGCCATAACATAATAGGTGTAACAAAAGAGCTAGGCAGAATAAGAGATAAATACAAATGAGAATTGTTGGATTTTTTTTTATCTGGCAGGTTATGTGTATATTTTTGTATAAGGCAAGGGAGATTAATCATACTTCTAACTGTTTCAGATTTATATCTTCACATTTTCTGGGTCTTTTTTTGTGGGTCTTTCTGGGGATTTTTCACCAAATTCTCCATGGAAAAACCCATATTAACCTAACTTTTGAAATAACTTGCTCAATTGTGTCCAGCTGGAGAAAAATTGTTATAGCTTCGTATTAGGTAAGAAGGTTTTTTTGAAGGTGTGTAAAAGTCCCACATCTGCCACCTAGCTTTATAAAAGCCATTCCATAAGAAGGACATTTTTCTCAAAGTAAATGGCAAAATCACTGCCCTCAATTTACCCATGGGTGACCTTTTTCCTATCAATCCTGTCTCTGTATTCATTTTAGCCCTCTATTTTCTTTTAAATCCCTTTCTGCCTTCCTCTTTCTTTGACCGCTTACTCTAATTTTCTTTTGCCTTATTTACATGTCTCCATCCCTCCGTCTATCCTTCTCTTTTCCATTTGGTTGCCATGTGTCTAGTTGCATGGTAGCGCAATGGCTAACCACAAGGAAACATGCTGAAGGCTCAATAAATCTCATTTAAATGCTCAGAACCGACCCACATGGGCTCCCAGGCAATCGGATTGTTTCATTTGCAATAATAGCTTCCCATTCAGGACAACTATATACAGTATATATATACAGTACACACAGTATATATACACACAGTATGTATGTATGTATAAATATATATACATACATACATACATACATACATACATATACACACACACACACACACACACACACACACACTGTACATACATACACAAATACACACACAATTTTATTTAAATATAATACATTTATATTCATATGTATATTTTACTAAATATGCAGAGGTCTCTTAATTTTGTGTACTGTACTGTATGTGTGTGTTTGTGTGTCTGTTTATGTGTTTCTGTGTTTCTGTGTGAGTCTGTACTTTCCCTCATACATCTCCTATATTGGCTGGGAGGCTGGACAGGTCCCCTTTTCGACAGGCGAGTGCTGCAGTGTAAATCAAAGCCTATTTGGCCTCCTGCCATCGACGTGTCAGCTCACCCCAAACCGCGAGGATCCACCAAATAGCATTCCACGTCAGTCAAGTCGCGCTGCGGAGCACTTACAGCCAACTTACAGTCTGCCTCCATTTTCAAGACAGGATCAAGACACCACCCTCCCCCAAGTGCCACGGCTTCAGACAGCGTTCAGACAGCGTCCCCTTCCCCTGCTGTAGTTTTGATGTGTAAAATCTCATCTCTCTCTCTTTTTGGCCCCTCCAGACGGGCCTGTCAGAGAGCTTCCCTTTGGATCAAAAGCCCAGATGGCTGCAGTCGACAGGGGGTGACAGGGAGAGCCCCCAGCACAAAGACTGCAATAGAACCAGATGACATGCAATACACTGGGTTCAAATTATCATTGTGTTATGAGAACATATGGATGGATCTGTCATCACGCAAGGCTCAAAGAAAAGGCGGAGTGAGAAAGAGAAACGGAGAAAAACAGGAGGGTTTTCTGAAGCCCTTCACTGCGCCGTTAAGCAGGCCACGCGCGTACACGTGCGTTAGTTTGGCGCGCACCCCCCCCCCCCCCCTCGCGGTGATGGTGACAGACGAGCACCTGTACAAAGTGTGTAACGACAAAAGTGCTACATGTTCATCGCCCTGGATTCGCCGAGTGAGCCGTGTTAGACTGCGCTAGCAGTGCTAGCATGTTTACTCGCCTCCTTCCCCTCGTCTGCCATGTCCTTCATCTCTGCATCGCTCAGTCTCCCCGAGTTCCCCGAGTTCCCCTTCCTTCCCCAAGGAATTGCTTTTCAGCAAGGCCTCAGCTCAACAACTTTCCAAAGTGCCGCTTTCTTAGCTTCAGCATTTGACTGCCTGCGGACACACAGACTCAAAACTTTCCCCTAGTGTCCTCCTCGTGCTCTCAGAGAGAAGAATAGAAGTACGGCCAGAGGCTCCGGCTGGCAGAAGGCATTGCAGATCGATGAAACATGAGCAACTACATATGGGGGAGCTTTGTTGCTGAGCCTTGAGGTAAATACCAGAACGAGCCAGTGTACCAAATCATAAGCCTGGCTAGTATCATTATTACCCCAGTCATTTGATTTACGGAGATCTCAATTTCAAAAGTGAGGAATCTGTACTTTGTTGTCAGGCGTTCGGCGAAGATCAAACAAATCCTCCTGTGGTATGAAAAGCGCTAGCAAACACACGGCCGCAGACAGACACTCTCAAATACAGACTCGAGATGACGCAGAGCGTCTGTGCTCGGCCCTAGCCAGATCTGCTTGAATTAGCATGAATATATTCAGCAGTGGAGATGGCCGTACGGGCGAGTCTCACAGTGAGGAAACGGAGGAACTCTCTCTCTCTCTCTCCATATTAAGGCAGACATTAGCCCTACCCAAGAACATTCTAGGTTAACCACACAAACATCAACCGTTTCATTAGGCTCAAACCACATCATCCAAACTGCCCAAAGCTATTTCACCCGTCAATCAAATGCATTACTCTTTAGGACGTCCTGGAAGCAAGAGGGTGGGGTGGAACAACTGAACAACCAAGTTAACAGACAAGTGTGTGACAGAAACTATTTCTGCCATTATCACTGACAGAGAGGACATTTCTATAAACATCTTGCTGGTTCGAGAGCCACACACGAGCTGTAACCATTGAGTAAAGCCAAAGCGTTCCCCTCTCCTGTTATATATCAAGCCATCTTCAAAGACCCAAACAGGCTTTTCTTCAATAAACACTAAAACTGGGCCCAGATCCCGGGTTTCTTTGTTGCTATCGTTATGGAGCTAACTTACTAACAGAATGACTTGGAGGCACAGGAATGGGGCTGGCATGGTTAGGGCTTATGGATAAGAAGAAGAAGCTGATTGCAACGCTAAGCTTCTCCTGTATCTATACATCCAAGCCTTCCCCGGGGGCCAGACAGCAGGGCTAATTTAAGACGCGTGGGCCCCTGTCAGCTGTCATTAGAGCGCACGCACTCGCACACAGGCACATTTGAACACACAAAAACACACGCACGCTTGCGCACTCGCAATATTAAGCTAATTTCAGAAATGTTGGCAAAAAGTGTCAGCAGCCATCGTCTGTGGGTCTACAGACATCCAACATGTTACACAACCTGGTGCCCTGCTGGGTGCAGGAAAAGAGGGCGAAGCAAAAAGGACATTTTCGACATTTCTATTTAGCATGGAGTGCAGTCTTGGAGTGCCGACCCTATGTGACCCTATCTGGCCAGTGACGGCGTGTTAATCACATGACTGTGTGTGTGTGTGTTCAGGTCACCTGAGACACAAGAGGAGAGAGGAGTAGGCCGTGGCAAAGGCCACCAACACACACACACAAATGGATTGTTTGCATTTCCACCGTGGTATGCAATTCGTGTGTCTGCCCAAGAACAGAAGGAACTAGACTAGGGGCTGTCGCACAAAATAAAATGTGTACTTTGTGCCACGGAAACACACACACACACACACACACACACACACACACACACACACAAATCCCAGTGAGACAGTCAGACCGAGGCGCACTAAATTTTCTTGGCAGTTCTTATTCTCCGATGATCAAATCCAGGTGGGCTGTGATGAAGAGGCCTCTGAAGGCAGGCACATGCTAATGCCAGTCTCCAGGGGCAACGGTCGCCGCTCCTACCGCAGACCATATATTCCCCAATCCATCCTCAATGCCCGCCCACCCACCCACCCCCCACTCCCCACTCCCCTTCCCCCGGTAAACAGATCAAAGGGAGTCGTGTATACTATGATCAAATACTTCTAGTGAACAACATGATGCAGGGCTCACCGTCCAGGGAATCCACACGGAGGCAGCGATGCAATAAGAGCATATGTGTGCTATATTTATGCGGCAAACGTGGGATCTTTCCATGTCATAAACGACGTCTCCTATGTCGCTCGTTCCTGCGCACCATACATCTCACTCACTGGGGTTTATCACTGAAGCGCATTAGCATTTTAGAAAACATTAGCATAGCCCCGGGGACCTGTGGGAACATCGATTATGAGTAACTGCATACATTTAGACGACGCTGTGCCTTCGATCACGCACACACACACACACACACACACACACACACAATGTGCTGTCACAACACCCGGCCCTTTCCCCCTTTCACACACACACACACACACACCTTGCCTCACTAAAGCACAGTTGCCCCCCCTGCTGTGGAGCAGGTGCCATCATTCGATTTTTTTCCTCTCCTAACACATGCTGACAGACACACACACACACACACACACACACACACACACACACACACACACACAGACAGAGGTGACAGACTCTAGTTTTTTGTCATGCTCAGCAAATGTAGTGCTAATTGCCCTTCCTGGGTGTTGAAGACCAGTATGGATCTAAAAGGGAGTCCATGCTGAACCCCAAGAGTCTTTTTCAGTCCAGCAGAGACGCGTGGAGGCTGTGTAGCACAGTGTAGCACAATGTAGCACAGTGGCTCACCTGTGGCAACGTAGGGGCAAGGATAACTGAACCATATTAAAAATGGCAAATAACCTCAAGACTGTTGTGTAAAAGCTCACACACGCACGCACAAGATTTGAGACTTGAAACCGCCACCGTTTTCTTCCTGATGTGATTGACAGATGAGCCGAGGCTCCAATTCACACATTCACCACTTCAGAGGATGTGAAGTTGGGCAACACACACACACACACACGTCCACCTACTGAATGTTGACACAAGGCCATTTGCCTCCGCAAATCCCTTCTGTGACTTCCAGAATATTCTGCCATTATGTTAGCTCTACGTAGCTATTTCCTCCCCCAGTTAGCCTGTCATCGGGTGCATTGTATTGTCTGGGATAAGACCTAAATGGGGCCTTTTCAGGGTCTTTTTCAGGTACTTTCATAGAATGGAAAGGATATTCATATCACATTTCAGTTTTTCTGTCTGACCACAGGTTTGGTCCCCCATCGCACAGGCGCGCACACACACACACACACACACACACACACACACACACACACACACACACACACACACACACACACACACACACAGGTACTTCTTTCACTGACCCAAACGAGGGTAAGTCAAGCGCATTCCTGCTCCTAGCGATTTCCTGCGTCTTTTCCCAACAGACAGGATCCCATTACAAGTGCCTGGCTCTTATCTGTCGCAGAAGCTGCAGCCAACACAATAATACACATCTCTAAGGGACTTGTCTTAAATGTAGCCATAGGGCGTCTCCGGTATTGGAAAAACAAGTCTCCGGCGTCTGTTCTGTCCGTTCAAACAAAGACAGACGTGATTGGGAGGCATAATGTGAATATGAATGGCAGGAGAGAGCTCTAATTTATCTGAGCAATGGCGGTGGCAGGCTCCTTTAAATGCATTGATTATTGGCATCTATGTGTCAATTAGCAATGTGTTGATGTCACTGGGACGTAAAAGGCAAAGCAATCAGGAGCTGTTAGAGCGGAAACGCCAGCCCATGCTAATGACCTCATCTACTGTCCAACTCGCTAACCCAGTGTGTGTGTGCACGTGTGCGCGTACGTGCGTGCGTGCGTGCGGAGGACCAATAACTGCCTCTCCAATGAGAAAGGTAGTGCTTTCACGTGTCGGAACTGCTCCCTACTTCCTAGGGACTCTATCTAGGGTAGCGCCACTGCTTCAGAATGACCTTGACGGGAGCACACTTAACCCCTATATTGCCGAGGTGTCCTATTTCTTAATGTGGTGTTGAATCTGAAAAGTAGACTCCTCCGGCATGGCTGAAATGACAGTAGGACAATGTTGTATCAAGTGAGGGGTTAAAAGTGTGGAGGATTCAAGCTGAATCCTGAAGTGCACGGAGGAGCACAATAGTCCAGGTGGAGAGAGGCGTGTCCAGGTGGAGAGAGACGTGGGCCAAACAGTATTAGCACAAAACACATGCGCTCTGCCCAACCAAGAGGACTCGGTGGGTGGACAACGACCACTTGAACATTTTCGATCATTTTCATAAATTCAGTGCAGTATGCTGTAGTGTTTCTGACAACTAATCTGAAATTACACGACAGTAAACGCCTATGCATTGCTCCAAGAAGGTTAAAGGCACACTACTCAATTGTTTTACTGTGCTGACAGAACACCACATTTCTGCCCCAGCTCAAAGTTTATATTTGAAACACAACTATGCACGTGATTGTGGGGGCGAACGGTAGAGAACGGCGTGGGCCTAGGAGAGCTGAAGGAGCGGCATGCACTCGCAGAGTTTAAAACCTAAACAATGTTAAATAACTAATTAAGAAATTTCCATTCAAAATAAAGGTGTGGAATCATTACTTGCACTAGCATTGCCCCACTGTTATTTTTCAGCTATTTCCCAGCTTTAAAGAAGGTGTGTAGTCGTTCTATAAGCAGGGCTCTAGACATGCGATAATTTTTTGAAAATGTGCAAGTTCAAATTTCACACGGTCGCATTGGTGCGAGTGCATAATGTTCAGGTTGTTTTGGTACCTCGCTGGCACATGTACTCTGTTACAAGAGTAGTTACAAACACAAATTAAAAACGAATATGATACAATTGAGAACTTCTTCACAGACAACGCAATCATAACATGTCACGGCGGGCCAGGATAAAAAACCCAACCTGCTGCTACTATGCCTACAAAAGAAAGAATCCTCTTTCGTGACTTTTCAAATATAATCCCATCAGAAGTTCAAAAGGACAAAACATAGGTTGACTGACTGACTAAATTAATAAATAATAATCTAGCAACAATTAGAAAATATATCGGCAGAAACATCAGGCAGTATTACAGGGTAGTTACCCAATTCAAATATATCTTGGAGATCGCTATGTGGGCTAGTATCATGCCTTGTAATGCTAACACAATCTTGTTCATATTAATAAAACGTATTAAATTCATGTCCGAGGTTTGTAGCGATTCCTACTTTCCCGTATGTTTTCTTAATTCTGTAGACACTTTGGCCTTTATCAAAACTTTTACGGGCTGCTACAGAAGTACAGAAGTGTTTCTATTGTGAAATCAGTGGTTAGTTGTGATTGGTTCAACCCATTTAATGGCTGGGCTCAGACTATGTGGTAGACTCAGTTATATTTAAAATATCAATCTTTTAGTCACTGTCAATCTTTACATCAATGCAAAACCAGCATAAACACATTAGGAGAACGATTCATCAACATGCAAGGTCATTATGATTAATATAAAAAAAGGGTGCGACCAACTGAGAAATTAAGTCGCACCATTGCAACCAGTGAGAAGCATGAGTCTAGTGCCCTGACAAGGATCAATTCCTTTGTTTGTTCAATTCCGTACTTACAAATACACAAAGAGACACATGAGACATGACAAATCTGCCTCCCGGCCACCAAACCAACCCTATCCATCACACAGGCACACACACACTCACACCTCTCAAACACACAGCGACGCTGATGACATCTGTCACTTCCCCCACTATATAGTGATCCATGAGATGATCACAATGCTCATATGTCCAGCCTGCTTTACAATCAATCTTTAGAGCCCTGGGAAAAGACAGACAGGCCGAAGAGACAGAGAGAGAGAGAGAGAAAGAGAGAGAGAGACCAGATAGGCTTGTTTACCTCGTTCTTCTCTTTTAGAAGCAGTGTGACCATCCATATTTTCCCTCTGCGATGCTTATCAAAGGAAGCAGATTTTCAAAACATTACCTGAGCCAAAACTGATTGGGAACATGTGCAGAAATGCAAGTCACTCTCTATGCTGCCTCTACACTCTCAACTATCAATAATAGGAGAGGCGGTATCCCCTTTCAGGCAATCATTTGACAGGTGCCTGAAAGCCCTCTCAAAGGAAGGGGAGCGATTCCCTTGTACGTGGCTGCATATGCGCACACTTTCATGCACACGCACACGCACACACACACGAGCACGTAGTGACCTTGTCAAAAGTCATCAGCATCATATGACCATAGCATTACACATCTGTGCCTCTCTGCTCCACCTTGGGATTTGGTTGAGCCCTTTCCATAAGTGCTAAAATGTGGATGTATTTGGGTCCCGAGTGAAATATTGAGCTGGGCGAAAAGTCAAACACACCCTACAAAATAAAGTCAAAACAACACAAATGCAACTGGCACCAGGTGGGCTGTTATAATTGTAGACCTTTTACAAGTTTAAAAGAGGTATGGAAGTTTTGTAGAACATCTGACTGTGTGTTGAGATGGGACTATATCGTGGTAAGATACCTATACAGTCAGCTGTTCTACAAAACGTTCATAGGCCATTATTCCATTGATAATGCCCTATATGCACCAACAATGGAGAAATCTAAACAGTCATCTAAAACTAAAGTATTTGAACACACAGCACTGTAACCCATATCAATCCTTCACCTAAAAAACACACACACACACACAAACACACACACACACAGGATGGTACTGACCTACGATGATCCCTGCGGGCCTCCTGTTCATCTCCACCACTTGGGGGTGGACCCCTTTGTTAAAGCCCGCCTCCCCCGCCATCTGATTGGCTCTCTGGTAACGCTCCATGCAGGGGTCGTCCAATCCCGGCGTAGACGCTCGACCCCGTGCGCGCTCAAACTCCTCATGGTACTTGGCCTGCAGGGAAAAGTGCACGCACACACACACCTCAGTGTTGTTGAAAGGGGAGAGCGCACGCGCACGCGCACACGCACACGCACACACACACACACACACACACACACACACACACACACACACACGGGTGCATTTGATCAGTGAGCAGGAACACACAACACCGGTAGAACAGGTGCAAAAGTCCTTTATTAGTGCGCGCACACACACACACACACACAGCTCTGGCCTGGTTGAGGTGGGGGGGGGGGTGTTATTTGGGTGGCAGCCCCGCCCACGTTGCACGTCACTCAGGTTAGCTCCGCCCACGGCAGAGGCAGGTGCCGTGGGAACGAGCCGCTACCATGGAGACAGAGTCCTGAGTCCTCCTGACGCGGCGGTACTCGGGCGTGTCCAGCTCTGTGCAGCTCCGCCCCTTTATCTCCTGAAGGCCCTGCTGGTACTTCACCTGCACACGCACACACACACGCACACACACACACGCACACACACACGCACACACACACACGCACACACACACAGTTGTATTATCTAAACATCTAGTATAATCTACCGTGCGTGTGTGTGTGTGCGTGTGTGTGTGTGCGCGTGTGTGTGTGTGTCTCACAGAGCTGATGAGGTCCTGGTTCCGTCTCACTCTCTCCAGTTCAGGTGTAACTCCCACACTGGTGGGCTTCAGCGCCCCCTGCCTGTACCTGACCTGCAGGACACAGGTCGCTTCTGTCATTGCCGGTCACAACACTGTTCCCACTGCAGGATGTGGAGTCCCCTCACAGAACACGTCCAGATGTTTACCCTGCTAGATAGCTAGTCGGTGACTCGCCCCTCAAACAACACGTCCAGATGTTTACCCTGCTAGATAGCTAGTCGGTGACTCGCCCCTCACAGAACACGTCCAGATGTTTACCCTGCTAGATAGCTAGTCGGTGACTCTCACACGCTGTTGTGAGCAGTTCGTACCACGGGAGTGAACTCTGACCTCCCTCCAAGCGGGGCTTTTTGTCTGCGATGTGGTGCAGTGTGAACCGGCACTAGTACAGTGTGTGTGTGTGTGTGTGTGTGTGTGTGTGTGTGTGTGTGTGCGCGTGCGAGTGTGTGTGTGTGGCTCACAGAGCTAATATTCTCTTGGTTCCGTCGGACTCGCTCCATGTCAGGGGTGTCTGTCACGGCGGTACAGCGACCCACCACCTCCCTGTACCGGACCTGAACACAGATACACAACATCTAGATATACCACACCTAGATATATAAACCCTAGAACCCCTAGATATAGTAGACACATACAGATACATACACCTGTGTGTATTAATACATACATAGAGACAGTAGACCGGTGTGTATAAATACATACATACATACATAGACAGTACACCTGTGTGTATAAATACATACATACAGACACAGTACACCTGTGTGTATAAATACATACAGACAGTATACCTGTGTGTATAAATATATACATAGAGACAGTAGACCGGTGTGTATAAATACATACATAGACAGTACACCTGTGTGTATAAATACATACATAGACAGTACACCTGTGTGTATAAATACATACGTCACTGATGTTCTTGGCGTTCTCTCTAGCGAGGGTGATCTCAGGGGTGTCAGACACAGAGGACGCCAGCCCCTTCATCACCTTGGAGTCCCAACAGTAGCGCAGCTGAGAGGAGGAGAGAGAGCAAGGGGGGCGCACCAGATGCATAAGTTAGCTTGGCGCCCCCTGTGGTCAGGAGACACAAGTGCACTCTACATGTTCTCTATAGACAAACAAAGAGACCAAAACGTGTAAATACTGGTCTGTTGCCATGGTAACATAATCCACTGTCCTATCCAGTACGCAGACGGTGGGGTGGGCTCTCGTGCTGCTGGGGCTGGGTGAGACAATATTCTATATCCTACCGTTAACATATCTTAAAGGTCCAGTGTGTAATATTTCAGAGGATCTAGTGACATAAATGCAATATAAGATCCATAACTATGTTGTCA
>JAOEHI010034562.1:0-23548 GCA_025447815.1 Percopsis transmontana | reverse complement strand
GGGGGGTGAATTTTTATATAACTCATCAGTTGAAATTATATTAAGCCATCAATTTATCCATTCATTATACATAGCCGAGAGTTAGGCGGGTCTGACACTGCCAAGATGGCAACGGTCAGAGCCAGCACACTTGTAGCTTCAAACCCGTTCTTCAGAAACTCTATGGGTGACGTCACAAAGGGTTTGTCCATTTATTTATACAGTCTATGGTTTCCAATTCTGCTTTAAGGTGCAAGAATGTGTTTGTAGTAAAGGCCTCTCATTTGAAACACAAAATATCACTTTTTGCTGCACGTTTTCCCCCTATTTCTTCTGAAAGCCTCCTCATGTTTGGGAATGCTTTCCATTGTCATCCATCACTTATGAGAGATGTTTGTCCTGATCACAATTATGTCAAGATTTATGGCAGTTTCCATAGTCGTAATGGGGCCCATAACTCAAACAAAGATAGCCTCACTGTAAATGCTCCCATCTGGAAAGCCTCGATCAGTTGCCAGTTAAGGGATGCAGATTTCCTGTAGTATTTCACTCTGTTGTCTGTCAGTGACCTCAAGTGGAACTTTTCTTAGCATTATGTGAGGTAATTCCTAAGAATAGGGGCAGAATTTCACCTGTTCCCCACTTTGGTTGGATACTGCTTGATCAATCGACTTTGGTGCTGTTCACCATATCCAGACATGACATCCAGATTTGTTGTGCTGAGCTGACTAAATACATACAATATAAACTGATATACCGAGGATTTTGTAACATTGGGGAGCAAGAGTGGAGCCATGCAGGCTATGCATTATAGTGATCTTAAGGAGCGTATCTCTGAATGACACAGAGGAAAGTTGGTGTGGTTGCTATAGACCAAACAAACATATAACAGAAAAGAAACACACCCACATCCAAAGACTTTCCTGTGTAGGCACTGAGCTCAACAATCAATTATCTCCCTTGGCCATTGATGCGTGCATGCAGACACGTACTGTAATACACCCCCACACTGCACTGGCCATCAAGACAATTACAATTAGGTCAGTTAGGCAGAAGCTTTTATTCAAAGCGACTTACAAGAGACAATGACTTACTTAGTACAATGACAAGTATTACAATTAGCAAATATGGGTTAGACTTCTTGTTCAAGGATGCTTACAGCTACGCCAACTCCGCTGGGAGCCGAACACACAGACCACCTACAACAGACAACATTGTCTTTTCACATAGGGCTACATGACCAATCAGAGAATCATCATCAGTTTCACAAATGAAGAAACAGTTTTAATAACTAGATCAGATTACAATGAATTAAATTATATGATATGACATTGGATTGTGTAATATATATATATATACTGTACACAGTACCAGTCAAACATTTGGACACATTTTCTCATTCAAGTGAATGGGAAAGTGTGTCCAAACTTTTGACTGGTACTGTATATTTATAGAACACTTTTTAAGATTTTAGATTTGATATTATTAATCAATTTAAGGAACTCCTAATGTAACTGGTCGAGTCACGCACCGTCCCGAACCTGGATCCCCTGCGTGGGAGGGGGACGCACTAGCAAGGGACACTAAAACCCAATGGGCTCTAGATTACATGTCATGCACAGGTATCAAACTAGAGGGAATAGACACATGTGGCTTCATCCAATTTCTTTTAGATAAAAGACTAATTCTTCTAAGATATTATGCATGTATACACTACATATTGAAAAACCCTGCCCAAAAAGTGAGGTTTAAAATTTTTTTGGAAATAGAATAATTCATAGAATATTTATAGATGTTACATGCTACCACATTCTTCTTTAAGTTTCTACAGGATCAGCAGAGCGATATAAGCCTCTTCTACACTCATAACACAGTTGTGCAAGTGTTTGTGCAAATTCAAATGTGAGCGTATGTGCACGGACACATGCACATACTCTTGTGACCAAGCGATCTTGCGTGCCCATGTGCGTGGAAAACCTACCCATTGGAAAGAAAGGGGGGAATAAGTGTTGAGTGGAAAGACACTAATTAAATTTAGTGTGTGTGTGTGTGTGTGTGTGTGTGTGTGTCTGTGTTTGTTGGTTGGATAAACACCATCTGAGCACAGCCCTGGGGCATCACACATACACACACACACACACACACACACACACAAAGTGTCCCATGATGCAATTCTGTCCGCACAGGCTTAATCAGGGTAGTGAACTGCTCATTAAGTGTAGTGTGTTTTCGAACCAAAGGAACAGGTAGAGCAGTTAGTTTGTTGTCTTATCACTACACTTATCCAATTGAATCTTGAATAATTTTCAGTACAAGAAACCGTACATCCTGTATAAATTGGTCAGCTGGAAGCATTTATCTAACATTTTTTAAATGGAGGAATACATCATCATCCTGGCTGTAAGGTATCAAACCTGTAACATTTGTTTACAGGACAATATCTTGGGCCAGGAAATGGCTTTCTGAATCATAGGCCACAATGTTGAACTTTCCAGTTTACCTAAAATGAATGACTTACTGTAAATACTGTAAGTGTTATGTGATCACTGCAAACTAAACAGCTATGGAAAGGAGGTGGGCCAATGGAGGCTTTTATACCGTATTCCACCCAAATCTGGTGGACCAAACACAAATACTCGATGGATGTAAATGCAACACTACCTGTGCTTGAAGTAATTTAATTATGTACTGTATATTGCACCGAGACACCCAGTAATAAAAATGATCAGAACAGCAAACAGAGACGCTTTGATAGGTATATTGAATCGTAGTAATTTAGTAATTTAGTAATTTAGTAATTAATTATTAGTTAGTAATTATGAAACATGGGGCTCATTTCTAGTCTGTAAATGTTATGGGTTGGCTTGTGTAAAAAAAAGCCAGCAAAATAATAAACCAATTGGTAAAGACTTTGTTGTCTGAAATATAAATTAGATATTATGAGCTAAAGGTTTTTCTAAACAGAAATATGTTTTATTGGGAACCTTCTTTCCAGCCTAATTAATTAAATAAAATCAATCTGATATTTATTTAGCAGACGCTTTTATCCAAAGCGACTTACAATTACATTGTTCTATTACATAGCAGATAGGAGTTAGCCATCTTGCTCAAGGATTCTTACAGGTAAGCCGACTCTGGGGCTTGAAACCTTCGGGCTGGGAGTCCAACACCTAGACCACTAGACTATCCTGCCCCCTGATATTAATATTATTATTATATATTATAAATATTTTTGTATAATTTCTAGGTATTGTAGCCTCAGATTGACTTCATACACACATATACATACATCACCTCAAGCTCAACCTTGATGAGATGAAGCTACTTTACCTCCCGGTGAAGGACTGTCCTGAAGTGGACCTGTCCATCACCAATGAGAACACTGCTGTGTCCTCTTCTCCAACTGTGAAGAATCTCGGAATCTGTCCTGTCTTGTCTTGTCATGCACAACCAACATCGCTGCAATGACCCAAGCCTGGAGATTCTCCCAGGCAAGAAGGATACGGCCCTTCCTCACAAGAGAAGCAATGCAGCTCCTGACCCAAGCTGTAGTGATCTCCCACCTAGACTACTGCTACTCTCTGCTAACTGGACTACCGGTCTCCGCTACCAGTGTGTTCAAAATGCCGCAGCACGTCTGGTATTCTCCCATGTAACACCCCTCTTCCGAGATCTACACTGGTTCCCCATCTCCTGATTCGATTCAAGACACTGGTGTTGGCCTTCAAGGCAGTAAAAAAAACTGCCCCTCTCTACCTCCAAGCATTGGTCAGGTTCCAGGACCCTACCAGAGCGCTTCGATCTACCACCTCAGTTGGTCGGCTTATACCTCCATCACTTTGAGGGCGCAAGAGTCGCACAGCCCAGTCTCAACTATTTTCTGTCCTGGCGCCACAATGGTGGAATGCGCTTTTGGCAGCAGTCAGAATCTTGGTACTTCAGCAACTGACCTCTCTACCTCATAACACTCCCACTAACTTCAATTTTCTATTACAATCCCGTACCTTCCACCTCAATTTTCTATCTATATTAAAAAAAAAAAACTCAGCTCATAGAAAATGTTGCACTTCTTTAGGCTTAGCAATTACTTTGAGGATTGAACGATATGTTAATAGGTAATGTACAGGTTGCAAAATGTATAACTAACTTAGCCCTGATGACATGCTTCTGTCATTATTCAAACAGAATTTTGTTTGCTTATGATAATTGGTGTATGACCTATTCCTCTACTGACAAATGTACTTATTGTATGTCGCTTTGCTGCTTAGTGTTGCCTGCGGTGAAGACAGGTATCTTAGTTAGGAAAGACTTTTTCCACTGCTAGGAGGCTAGTTACCTTTAGCTAAAGAGGCTAACACCGCTTCCCAGGTTTGTTGGCAGTGCTCGGCCTGTTGCCGTGCATTGCGAGAGGGCTCCGTCCGTATTATTTATTTCCCTGGGACATAGGGCGGTGCCTTCAGTTCAGAGCCTCAGGAAAAGGAGTGGGGGTCTTGTCAGCTCTACCAGTTGAGTGGCTTTTAAAATTGTTCTACTTGTACACATCCCAGTGTTTATGTTCATTTAAAAAAAATGTTAGTCTTTATTATGTGATTTTGTCCTTTAGGTTAGTTAGGGGCTTTTCGAATTCGGCAGGTCAGATAGACTGCAATTACATGGGAGGGAGCATTACGGTAGTGGAGATAGGAGGGGTTCTCTGTCCTTGTTCAATCTTTTAACATGTCATATTGTGTGTGGTTTGCAGTGACTTATTGACTTATGTGTGGTATCACATGAGGTTATTGCTTAACAGGTTGTAGTGTGGTGTGTGTTTTAGGGTTGATCTGTCCAAGGCATTTGATTCTGTCGACCATAAGCTGCTCTTAGACAGACTCAGTGATGTTGATATGGGTGACAAGGTGATAGAGTGGTTTAGGGATTATCTTGCAGATATAAGCCAGGGCGTATATACTGTATACAGATGGGCATAAGTCAAGTTTCATGGAGATCTCTAAGGGAGTCCCTCAAGGTTCAATTTTAGTCCCTGTCTTATTTTTTATTTTTATATATAACATTGGGAAAGGCATGCTTACAGCTAAAGCGTATCTTTATGCATGTAATACAATAATATACTCAATTGCCTCATCTCTGAGTCAGGTTGTTGACGAGCTCTTGACTGCCTTTCAACAGCTGCAGTCCTCATTGTTTAGTCTAAAGTTGGTTCTTAATGCCAGGAAAAACATATTTATGATCTTTTCTAGAGCTCACTCCCAGATCTCAGATAATGTTGGCATTCGTACCTTAAGAAGGGACTCAATTGAAAGAGTATCATCCTTCAAGTATTTGGGTATTTGAGTGGATGATATTGAGTACCCAGGATTTGCTCAGCAGCTTTCTCCCATTCTGTGCCCTGGGTATGGAATAATCTTCAGAACACATTTGAAGCTTAATGATTTTGTATCCTTCAGAGAATTCAAAGCCCTGATTAAAAAACTGTGTAACTTAAGAATGTAATTGCTATTCCTGAGCTGGATCTTGTAATATGTATGTTGTCCCTTGTCTGTTTTATTGTGTTCTATCAAGGGACTTCCTGGTTAAATAAAGGTTAAATAAAAAGACCTAGCCAAACCGGTGTGATGTCACTTTAGGGCACGCATCCCTTCAAGTATAAATAAAGCTTAACATAAACTATAAATGCTGTCAAGGTTAAACAGAAACACAAGAGATTACTCTGTATAAAATAAAAAGGACCTTGGGCAGGAGCTTACAATCATAGGTTTTAGGGCAGCAACACCCGAAATTACAGATAATTTAGATAGGAGGAGAGAGATACTAGCAAGGAGATAAGAGCCTGGCCATACTGTATGCATGCCTGATTTACCTCATAAACTGACAGAAGACAACTGATCGGGTGGCAAGCAAATCCAGGATGCTGGTTTACCCAATCATGCCCATGCCAGTGTATATTTAAATTAGGGGGAACTCTCACTAATTCCTTCATTGGACAGACAAAAATAGCAATCACATATGTGACAGGTACCACTTACTGCTTTGAATGAAGAGGTAAGTGCTACCTGTCACATATGTGATTGCTATTTTTAGACTACAGCTGTGCTAATATGAAATATATTTAATAAAGCGTGACTCTTTTATGAAAACGGCTCTGGGTGGAGTGTGATTTTTCTCTAGCCCTCTCCCAGACCTCACCGGTTAAACTAAGGTGGTGGCAGCGATTGCAAGTGCTAATTTAAGCCAATTCTTGTCACATAACCATGAAATTACCAAAACCTATAATCATCCTATTGTGTAGCCAACAGCAGCTATAGCTCTTACTTTGGAAGTCATAGAAGCCAATTGTTGTCCAACAATTAAAGTAAGACAAACAAGCAAATGGTGACTAGGATTGTGCTTTGTTTGGGAACATGAAACGACAGCGCTATCGTTTTTGAGGCAAAGAAACTATAGCATTGGTTTATGATAGTATAGATTAGATTTGGTCTTCTTGTAGGCTATGCTGATTGGAAGAAAATTAAACTAATACGCTTTGATACAAAACAGGATTCATACTTTGAGTTATGAGCAGGAAAATATTATTCTGTGGACCAGAAGTGATACATGATGTTATATACACATTTAATGGATATACAGGTCAGGACATTGACATTAAAGTTCCTGTTTTCATTACATAATTAAAACTCTTACATTGATTTCTGTGTGAAACTTGCAACAACTGATTAAAACCCTAATTGATGTCGCAACATGAGCCAAATTGAACTCTGTGTTCCTCTGGCCATTGGGAAGCTTATCTACTGATCTAATGATAAGTGTTGAAACAAGCAGATAACCTATTAGTCTACTGTTCATAAAGAAGCATTAAACTTCAGTCTGTAAACCAAAGAGCAAATAGACACCATCAGTACTCTTGAACGGTAATCACTCACCTAAGCTACTGATTGTGTACACAATGAAGCCTGTGAGCTCAGCAAAAACCAGAGCGCTTTAACACAGAACTGCCTATACCTTTGTTGAATACTACCAAACATGCCAAGATTTATTTGGATGTGTGTGTGTGTTGGTGGTCTTGGAGTGTAATGTTGCAGTGTAAAGAAATTACCAGAGCCATAATTGTAATTTTTCCACATGTGGCATTCTATTAGCTGAACCCATTTGGTGTATTCCCTCACAGTGGCCCTGTGTGCTATGTCTGGCTTGCCCGCCACGTTAACAGAATTACCCCTGGCCTGCTGGCCAGCTTGTTGATGAATAGCTGGAATTAGGCATTATATGGGGTGTCGGGGGATAGAGGCTTCTGGGCATCTATCATCGCCGGCAGCGTATGTCTGAGACTGATGGTGGTTGGCAAATAAACCCAAGGTAGTGCTAGCTGGCTAGCCAGCGCACAGGTTCTGTGTGGTTGTCCCCACAATGCACCGGCAGCCCTGGGTGGCTCAATCCTACAGATTTTAATCTAAACCTGCTACAGTGTGATTGGACAGAGTGATGGCTGCCCAGACACTTAGTAAACAACCTTGAGATGAGATCAAGATCATGGTAACTAAGAAACAAACTCTACATTTAAAATTCATAATGTGTGTAAAGATTTAAACATTTTTTTACATAAATTGTTTTTATTCTCCTTCTGAAAGTAATCTGATTTTTCAAACATTGTTTAATTCTTGCCAGTTAAGACACTCCCACTCACGATACAGGTCTGTACATGGCCATATAAATGTATTGGATGGTTCTATTTATACCTACGGACCTATTTTGTTTATTCTTAGCTATTCCTAGATTTATTGAATCAATTTTCCTCCTCACATAAAAGCTGAGGCGCCTAGCTAGCTGACAGCTTACATCAGGAGCGGAAACGTGTCCAAAATTTAACGCATCAGCTAGCTAGTCGGACTGTGTTCCGCTATCATAGTTCACCCTAGGTTCAATAGCGATGGCCTGTTCATTGTAAGTCAAGATTTAGATACAGAGCTCCATCACAGTCCTTTCCGGAGCCGATGACAACATTTTTTAGAAGTATAAAGGTCTGAATCAGATGTGTGAAAACTTCAGTCACACTAGGTTAAAATATTTCACAAATTAGCCCTATTGGATATCTAGTTAAGCTATACATGAAGCATATAACAGTTTTCTTCATTTCGTTTCTTCCTTCCCTTCTCACTCATATCTACTCATTTTGCCTTCGGGGGTTATTTTTAAATAAGTGCGACTTGGAATAGCTGCATCCTGAAATGGAAATCTGGGATGAACACAATGGGAACTTGGCTCCACCACTGTCACCCCTAAGGGAATTAGTGACTCATGTAACCTCCACAGCCACACCAAAGCCTCAATTACCATGAGGGGTGGGGGCAAAAATGAATCATGAATGAATCAGCCAATAATAATATACCCTAAAACAAAAATGATTTTGTAAGGGACACTACTCTATCTCAAAGCACATTTTTCTGATATTTCATTTTTCCCCTTTTCCCTTCCAATATTGTTATCGTTCCTCGAGTGATGAAAAGCACATGGCCCTTGCTTACATGTTCCCATTATAAAGTAATAACTTCCAAGCGGGCCTCGCAGGCCTAATCCAAATGAAAGAGAAGAGCAGCACCATTAATCAAGCTGTTAAATCCAAAGTGGTTTAGCCCTGCGAGAGAAAGAGCAAATATCTCTATGTAAACAACCAGACCCTCTAGAATGTGTGTCTAATCAGAGAATTGCACAGTGGATTGTCTATAATACAGCCTTGGTGGTAAGAGACTATGCTGTGCTCAAAAGGGAAAATAGGAACAGGTGAATATTTGCAATATTATCAAAGCCAGTCTGACATGATCATCACAAGCAACAGAGTTTGACCATATGTATGTAATTATATGTCATATATAAGCAAAGTGCTGTACAGCTCTGCTTAGTGCTTCGTAGTGCTTGGTCGTGCTTTAAGAAGACTTTTAGGAGTATTAGATAAACAAAAACACAAATTCTGCTTGGGTGTTATGCATGTTTACACTACATTATGGAAATATGCTGAAGGGAGGTTTTAAAATAATTATGAAATTGAGAAATCATACTAGATTGTACATGCTATTACTGCAGTTTATATAACAACCTCCAATGCTACCATACTACCACTTGGGGGCAGATTTTGAGTAAAACATGAGCAGAACTATAAACATAATGTTGTTAAGAATCTAAACTCCCATCATTTGATGTACCAGGCAGCAAGCTAGACTCCAAACGTTACCGAAAGTAAAACTCTGTAACAGGCAAGACAATCACAGATGTAATTAATAAATTACCCTGCAGTAATGGGGTCGCAGATAAACATCTCCAAATCTCATTGGGCAACGAAGCACGAAAGCCAGAAAGATCTGAGATATTTCCACAATTAAAAATTCCAGATTTCAGTGTTTTCATGCAGAATGAAGACCAGGCTGGCCAGAAGAGCGTAAAGCCCTTATATAGTCAGAAAAAACTCATCCAAGAGCTCACGTAGCTAACAATGTGACGCTAAAATCCCTTTGGCTAAAATATGTCTTGACATCACTGATAAGCCACCAGAACTAAAGAGTTACTTAAGAAGATAAAGTAAAAAATGTAAAGAATCCTCGGGTTCTTCTTTTGGGAGGAAAAACTTTGTCAAGCTCTGCAAATGGGTCAAAGAAATTCTGTGTTAGATTGTCAGCCAGAAACTTTATAGAACACACCAAGAAATCTTGAAAACATGTTAAAAGTTTTAAAGGTAAAGAATGGTGGAAGTGCGCAGGAAAAAAAACAATTTAATCAACTGAAGGAGAAATAGGCAAGGAGGAATTAAAACACAATACATTCCATATAAATATATAATAAATATATAAAAAATATAAACAAACACACATAACGCCATTTTGCCAAACTGACCAGCTGGAACATCTCTATTCCCCTATAGCAGCCTGACCCTATAGCAGCCTGGGGTCAAAAGGGAGACTTGCCCAGCTTTCAGCCTCAGTGCAAATGTTGATGCTAGATCCAATTTCACGTCCAAGTCCCACGACCTCTCCAGGATTGCACCGCAAGAATCCGGAGCTGCCGACTTTTTACAGTGACGTGTGTTTATTTACGTTGGTCTCCATGGACGCCAGCGGCGACATGTGAAAAAGAGTGCACCTCACCCCCCCAAACACACGCACACACACACAAACATCCCCTCACAATGGACCCAAGGCAGCGCAGGCATGAGCTGTCAAAATTTGAGATTTCACACAAACACGCACACAAACACGCACACACACACACACACACACACAAAGACTTGAGAGTTATATAAAACATCACTGCGGTTGCTACGCGTAATGACTAAAAACAGTTAGGACATAACAAGGGGAAAACACGACCGAATTGGAAAGTCTTGGACACAAACTAATTGTAAATGACGGGGACTTTAATGTCCCCAGGGCCTAAAACCAGCTGCAGCCCCTTAGATGTTTTTTTTGCTCTGTGCCATTTGTCTTTCAGTAGAGTATAAAACTTTCACTTAACAGAACTGCTTATATGGCATGTGAAGATAAGGGGACACACACACACACATACATACACACTGAGCTTGAGGTGAATATAAATTTACACTCTGTTTCAGATTATGTGTGTCAAGCAACTGATTCTATTCACTATTCAATAAGATGGCACACAAACACACTATCTCTCTCTCTCTTTCTCTCTCTCTCACACTCACACACACTAACACACACATTTTCCTTACCAACCCTCCCTTACAAACTTGTTTCTTTTACTCGTTCTCACACTCAAAATTATATTCTCTCACCCACACACCACAGACACTGTGATGCAAGCATTAAACTGTCTGTTTTTCAACCCCAGACTGCAGTGCTGTCATGGTCTGAGCGCAGTACTCACCCCATGGTGTCGGAATGTCGACTGGCTTTTCACAAGGTCTTCCGTCACCTCCAATTTGCTTGTACACACACACATACAACGCAAACGCACATGCATTCATGCACTGTTAGGGAGATTAGGGCTTTCCTCTCATCTGTTCTTCTTATTTCTTTCTCCGTTCCCTCTCTCCTGTGAAAGGTAAACTTTCCCTCGTCTGACACAGGGAGAGAGAGAGAGAGAGAGAAAGAGAGAGAGAGAGAGAGAGAGAGAGAGAGAGAGAGAGAGAGAGAGAGAGAGACAGAATCATAATTGCTCCCTCCCCGCCACGGCGGGGACCTCTGACGGCCTCTACTGACACACACACCTCCCTCCCCGAATCCCTCTATCTCCTCCTCCCCATCTAACAATATAAATGTTGTGTAGTAAAACTATGTTTACACACATTGTGTTTGCACCTTTGTTCCATAAGGCTTCTGCTTGAGGCCAAACATGGGACCTCACCTGTGGGTTTTAATGAGGCTCCAGGGGGCCGTAGATAAACAGACAGGTGGTATTATGTTGGGAACACAGAGAAATAAGGACATCTCCCCAGTTGAGATGCATTAAGCCTGTTTTTGTTTTGTGAGTGTGTGAGTTTGTAAGTGTGATTGAAGGATCTGTGTGTTATGTGTTTGGTCGGGATAGCGCTCCTTCCTTACGTTACTGGTTACTGGCTACTACTGGTGTGTTGAGCACATCCTCAATGCACCCCAGCTCCACACCGGACTTTGATCATCTGATCATCACTGTGTGTGTGTGTGTGTGTGTGTGTGTGTGTGTGTGTGTGTGTGTGTGTGTGTGTGTGTGCGCGTGCGGCCTATGGGTTGGTATTTAGGTTGGGGATCATCTTTTGTTCATTGTCGGTTATTGTTTCATTGTGTTTGTCTTTGAGAGTTTACGCTGGCAGTGAATCTGTGGACTCAATTGCACTCAATTATTAAACGCCGAGCGTAATCTTGTGCTTTTATAATTTTTTTTGTGTTTTTGCGTCTTCGAGTCGTTTGCACCTGCACTCACCACACAAACCTGTTACACACACACCCAGAAGGGAATGCCGAGCACGGCCTCTTTTGCTCCTATTCACTGATTCACAAAAATGCTGCTTTACTGCAACAATGGTTCAAAGAGCTAGCCCATCCCATCAGTGCCACTGGCTTCATACAAAATACCAGTGTTTGATGTTATAGTATGGTTGAACTTCCAGGTGCACCTGGAAAACGCGAGGGGTTTCATTTAATAGATGAACTGTTGCCTCTTTTATAATGTGGCTTATTCAAGAACTAGTCTAGGGTTTTAGTTTACCCGGACGACCTATCGCTTTAGTTTTTAGTTTTAGGGATACAGTAAATAGGATTATAGTGACACTATTCTCTACCGCTTTCTCTACAGCCACACAGTTGTGTTGAGTGTACCTTAAAAATAATTAGTTCAGGCAGTTCCTCCACAGCTATCTAACCGCTCTTCCACCCTGTGTATATTTTCTGATGTACATAATGTGAATAGAATGGAAAGCAGCAATTGCCGCTGCTTAAGATTAAACCATGGACCATGCATCCTTGAATGCATAGTGTATGGGTTATCAGAGCTGTGTTTTTGGTTTTGTTTGTTCATTCGTTACTCACCACAAGCACCACACAATTTACAAAAAATGCAGCCTCAGTAACATTCACAGGGATTTAGCCATTCACTAGCAAGCTAACTACCAGCGGGCTGGTTGCCGGTGGGACTGTTTTGATATGAACAACAGCTGCGTTGTTTGGTTTGAATCAGTGCCCACCTTCACAAGGCCTCACCCACATTTAAGCCAAAATGTCTCACAGATGTTTCAACTTTTTTACAATAGCAAGACACATGTGCGTGTTTGGTTTGGATGTTTGCTTCCAACACAGGGATCGCAGGGAGCCCTTTCTGATTAAATGAACGCCGTAATTTTTACATGACGTATTGAGTTCTTAGCCATGTTAGCTGCTGCTTGTGCTAAAGGAGAGCCGTCCTTTTTGTTCACATTTCAGGGTTATGAGGGCTAACTTTGTCAGGGCTAGTGCAGAGCGTGACCCAAGCACAGACACAGGTGAGACGGCAGGCAGTGGTTCTGGGAGTTTTTAATTAAAATACACAAAAGAGGGTGCAACGGAAAAGTTCACCAGGCAAGGACACAGGCAAGGATACAGGCAAGGACACAGGCAAGGACACAGGCAAGGACACAGGCAAGGACACAGGCAAGGACACAGGCAAGGACACAGGCAGCATACGACAACAAACCAACATAGAGACAGGTGAGAACAGAGACTAAATACACCAGGGCTGATTGGGGAGAACGAGACACAGGTAAGGGCGGTAAATTGACAACGAGGGGAAGGACCATAAAAGAAGACAGGGCGGAGCAAGGGAGGGGCCGGGAAGAACACAGGAACAAGGCAGACACAAGGCAGACACAAGGCAGACACAAGGCAGGAACAGGAAACAGACGGGGTTGTGACAAACTTAAATACATTTCACAACATACATTACATATCAACATACCATTCAATCCTCAAAATAATTTCTAACAGCTTAAATACAAGCAAAGAGCTTACATTTCTAAGAGTTTATAAGAGCATGTAAGAATTATTATTATTATTATTATTCTAATTATTATTATTATTTGACCAAAGAAAGATTTGCAAAACCCACGCATCCGAGGTAGGCTTAAGATGACATCAAAAACAAGTTTTCCTGGGCTTTAGGGGACTTAAAAATAATTCAACCCATTCGTTAACCCAATCGTTTTTGAACTTGAAGATAAAGAGTCGCCATGGAGGGAATTGGTTAACGGGAGTGCTATGAGGTCAATCTTAAGTCTCTTGAAGAAGATTGAGCTCATTTCACCATTGCGGCGCAAGGACAGAAAAGAGGTGCCAGCCAACCAGCTGAGGTGGTAGATTTAAGCGCTCTGTGTGAGGCTTGGAACACCTGACCGTTGCCACCAGCCATGTAGGACAACACCAGTGTCTTGAATCGGATGTGCGCTGTGATGGGGAGCCAGTGAATGCCTCGGAAAAGAGGGGTCACATGGGAGAACTTGGGTTGGTTAAATACCAGACGTGCTGCAACATTTTTTACGCGCTGTAGGGGTTTGGTAGCCGGTTTGGAGTGTGAGTGTCTTGGCTAGATGAGAGTTGTAGTAGTCTAGACAAGAGCTTGGACCAGGAGCTGCGCTGCATCTCTTGTGAGGAACGGCTGTATCATTCTGATGTTGTAGAGGGAGAATCTGCATGCATGGGCCGTTGCGGCGAGGTTTGCTGCGCTAATCAATCTAAAAGTTCTTGTTTTGTCCGTGTGCAGTCCGTGGGCATCACATTTTTAGACTGCAGTTTAAGAAATTATTTCTTTGTAGTCTGTCTCATTTTAATGAGGTGTGGGCATGGTTTAGCTCTGTTTATGTGTGGGGGAAGGTCTGGAGGTGTTTTTCACAGGACTTGGGGATCATGGACAGATTAATCACCTGTCTGCACAGAAAAGGAGCACAGGGAGAGACGCCAGCAGACACAGAAGCTGACGGGACGAGAGCAGGCAGCATGAAGTCCTGCATGAGTGGACCCAGACCTTACTGTGTGGTGTGGTTGACTTGCTACACCAGGGGGCAGGATAGTCTAGTGGTCTGGGTGTTGGACTTCCAGCCAGAAGGCCATGGGTTAGATCCCTGGAGGTGGCCTATCTGTAAGCATCCTTGAGCAAGATGCCTAACCCCTATCTGCTCCATGTAATAGCACCATTTGATTGTAAGTCGCTTTGGATAAAAGCGTCTGCTAAGTGATATAATTGTAATTGTTGTGGCACTTTGACCCATATGTGAATGTCTAAATTTTGAGAAATATTTATTAATTAATTTACTTCATTAAACAACACTTTGACGCACAAGCTATGCAAACGTCTTCTAATGCACAACTGGAACGTGTGTTGCCAGTTGAGTGCAGCCGCAGATGGGAAATAGAGACACAATTTGTGTCGGACGACCTATCGCTCGGCGTCTTTAATACAAGAACAGAAACCACGGTACTCTACAAACTGGTAGGAGGCAACCCGTTAAATGCATAGAATGTCCGACACTCAAGCCACCCCAAGCCCATGCACATATACCCTCCCCACAGGCGCAGGTGATGAGCCAATAGGGCTCGATTGGGTACAGGTGCGTGGCAGGTGTGCAGCTGACGATACCCAAAGGCCGTTACATGTGTCAAAAAAATGTGCCGTTACATGTGTCATTTCCCATGTTATTTTATGTATGCCTGAGTGTTTCTTTGCTATATCTTTTGAAATCAATTTATTTCCTCATTTATTATTCATACATTAGTATTCATTAAATAGCTTGTTTTTTTAATTACCATTTTTCCTTTCTTACTAATAGTTTTTGTATTACATCAAGTTTACACACATTGGTCAAAAATGATCCAAGTATACCAATGTAATTTAAAGACATACTATAATATTGGTATTTTTAAATTAATTATTTTAGCAGTGATTTGGACCAAACAATGGTACATTTAATATTTGAAATGTGTTTATTTGTCACTTGTCACACATACTGTAACATACACATCACTGATACCCGATAACACTAATATAGAACTTATCCCACATCTTCCCATTGTCAGGGCCGGGAAGGGGAACTCAAACACAGACACAAGGTAATAAAATAAATAGAGATTTATTAAGCATTCGCCCAGGGGAGGTAGCAATAGAAACTCCGGGGCCAGGCAGGGGTCGTAACCGGGTAGGCAAGGCAACGGTAACATAAAGGGGACAGGCAGCGGGGCTCCAGAACAGGGTAGGTAGTCGATAGGGCAAAGGCACAGACGAGGAATAGGCAGCTGGGAGTCGGGCAGGCAGTCCAGGGAGCAGTGGAGAACAGACAGGGTGGCGTAACTGGGGAAAACAAGGAAGCGCAGGGTTAAAAGGGTACAGGGGGTCATGGGGAAAAAAACAAAAGAACAACGATCTAAGCAAAACTGGAGTTATAATATACACTGGAGAGGCCTAACAGTCAAAACTGAATCAACAATCTAGCGGTGACTCTACCCGGGAAGCAGGCTTAAATAGTGTCATGCTGATTATGGACTTGACGGCACGGAATCATTCACACCAGGGAGCAGCACCTGCAATTGGCGACAAACACACGCCCACACACACACACAGAGAGAGAGAACTAGGCTGACTGTGGTAGAGCCTTGACACCCATTGCCTCTGTAATATGCTTTTGGAGGTGGGGCGTGCCCTCCATGCGCCTCTTCAAAGATTATATAAATTTAGCACGACAGGTAGATAAGGAAATCTCAAAGAACACCATGCAGAATTAGGTGTTACATTAGCTCCAATACCTGAACGTTCAATTAGAATATGCATCAAATGCTTTCATGTTGTGAGAATTGAGGTCGATCTTAAGCTTTAAAAATATGGGTTGAAGGAGCGAAGGAAACTAGGCCCAATGTTTCAGCAAGTGCAACCAAAGACAAACAGGGTCATGAGCTGACGCCTTCTGAAACGCCACGGAGGCTCAAAAAGTAAATATACGGTTGATTTAATTTAATTTCTATAATTATGTTAACAACACTAATTAGCCTACAATACTAATCCTTGTTTCAAATCTTATATTGTTTATTTACTGGCGACACGACAATAACAAAGGGATTCTCTATCAGCCCAATCTTCTTCAACCAGTCGGTAGCACTGCAAATACATCTTCTACACGGAGAAACGCCATCAATACTGTTGATAGCTGAAGTTATACACTGCATTTCTGATAAAACTGCAGAGATTACCGCACTAACCTTCTCAAGCAAAATCATGGCAATGAGAGGACGTACATTAATGTCATCATCTTATGAAGTATCTGACCGCTGATTCGCCAACTGTCTTCCTCGCTGGCAACAAATACTTTTATGTTTTGGGTTCCAGAGTGATACTCGCGGCAAAATCTAACTGGATCTTGCGAGATCAGGATCGTATCATGAGTTTTGACGCTCTCAGCCAATAACAGAATTAAACTCCAATACCTGTGTTTGACCACTAAAAAAATTTTTCTGTCAAAACCATTGCTACGTTTACATGATAAAACATATTGCACAAAAATGGACCAGCATCAATCTTTGACATTATGGCCAAATACACCAGTATTTTGCACTTATAAGAGCCATATATAATTTAGAATATAGGCCTACAGTAGAATGTGTATAATGATTTACAGTAGTATTATGATAAAGGTGGTATCCATGCATTCTTTAAACATGTAACCATGTCTTTCTTATGAAACTATGCCCTTCAATAAACATCCCATGATTCCACTGTGCATTGTTTACATAGCATACCGACAGCCAGAGAAGCTGAACATCATTTCCTGGTTGGGCATGGGTGTGCTGGGGGTGGGGGGAAGCTTACACAGTCCTGGCAGGGGCACGCACCTTTCCTGTGCATCTTCAGGCTGTTTCTCCTTCGCTGCTATCTGCTGCACTTTCTGGGCACCAACCTGGATGCAGGATGCTATGCCAAAAACAGCTATGCTAAATAGTGACAATATTGGCAGTGAATTTGTAACAGAGGTTAAAACAGGGATAGACAGGCGTAAAACAGACACATTTATAGCAGAAGACTCTAATGTCCACACTAGCATAAATAAGATAATACGAGAAGGATAAATACACAAAGTTTTTTAATTTATCTTAAAATGCTACTGTGAAACAATTGTGTACTTTATTTGTCTTGCACTCGTTATCAATTATTTTACACGTTGGCTTGGCTACCAAGAAATAGAGCTCAAATAGTAATCAGTTAAAGGGGTAGTGTGTATTTTTTGGCCAGAGTGGAGAAAAGAAGAGTCTCTGTGACAACACTGCATGGTGCACATGCATGCAAGTGTGTGTCCTTTGTCTGAACAAAGCATTTAAACAAAGGGAGCAAACATAGTTCCACTTGACTGAGGGACAATCATGATTGGAGGCAAAACATGCATTCAATCTCTGCTCCGAAGTTTTGATGGGAGCCGGAAGTAAACGAATATATTCAATAAATCAGCATGTAGGACTAAGGAAGAGAAGGCTGCTCCATTCTTCCACATTATTATCAGGTCTAATTAAAAGATTCTTTCCCTGTCTCCCCACACTCATTTCCAATTCATGGAAAGGCTGCAGACAGAGATCTATCGCTAGCTGTTTACCATTTCAATCGCAGGTTACCTCTTGTACACCTCAAATGCTCAGGTGGCCTTGGCTCTCACCGCTCCGTTTTTTCATGTTTCCATATTCATTCATACATCTATTTATTCATTATTTCTCTTTCTTTTCAAATCTATTATACATTTTTGAAGCATACGAGGAGAAAACACTCAAGGAGTTAACTCAAGGATAGTACAACACACAATTATATTAATAGTAGGCAACATTTTGAACATTGATGCAACTGTCCCTGCGGCATCTTGCGTCAAGAACCGTTTTTGTGTGCGTGGATGTGCTGTAACCAGCTATGAATCTCTTTTCACCATCAGCATGAATATATGCATAACGCTGACAGGATGTTTACCTACCTTCCTATAAGAATTCCCTTATTCCACAGTGCAGTCTTTGGCACTGTGTGTGTGTGTAAGGGCATGCACTGCTTAAGAGCTCCTCATTGAGTGCTTTGACATTTATCTGATCAATCTTATTTATGTATACTGATTACGTATACTGAGTGTATACTGTATGTATACACTTATGTATACTGAGTACAAGGAAGTGTGTATTATATGACATCAGGGGGAAGAGCTATGAAATGGTGCGATGGATTCCCGCACTCAAATTTTATTGGGGGCACATGTGTGCAGAGCTGGCCCGTGGCATAGGCGACATAGGCAGCTGCCTAGGGCACAAAATGTCAAAGGGGGAGCCGCAAGAGAAAGTTTTTATTTGATTTAATTTTTCCTCGGAAGTGCTCTCTCTCGTGGCAACAGAGTAGCGCATCTTTGCGTCAGTGTCGTTTGTCAGGGTCCCGACCTCGTCAGTGTAGGCGAGGGGGTTCTGGTGCTCTCTCCTCTCTCGCTCTCGGGATCTGTTGGTTGTCTGCGTCAGTGTGGCGTACTGTGAGTTGTGAGGTGCTGTTTCGTGGTGTGCGGAGTGTGGCAGCTGCAACCCATCTGCAATTTGCTCGGCTGCTATTTAGGCACAGCGTTCATGGAGATTCAGTGCCAGAGTATTGACTACACGACCTACGTTAGTCTCCTCCAGCTATAGTAAGAATATGATTATCCCGTTCGTCCTATGCGTTTCTAACCCACGCGTCTTCCCGTAGTGCTCCTGTTTTTCCTGAGTTAGTCTCCCACCTCGTCTGCTGTTTTGACTGCCCTGCTCCTCCTGGTACCTTCGCCCTGTCCGGATATTAGGTTAAGACTCCGCCTGTCTCCTGGATTCTCTCTCACCCAGCCTCATCTGTACTTTTGTTTGGAGGACAATTTCTCCCGGTGACGACCTTGGCCTGCTTTACCTCTCTGCCCTGTTGAACTCTAAATAAATCCGTTAAACATTCCCGTGTGCTGCATTGTCTGCCTGCAATGAAGTTTGGCCGCCATGGCCCTGACACTTATTCTTTAATTTAAATGTATTTTTATGCACTATTCTTAAGTCCTTTGTTTTTATGTAAAGCACCTTGAGTCTGCCTCGTGTATGAAATATGCTATATAAATACAGCGCCTTGCCTCAAACTAATGTAAATGTAATAAAAAAAAAAATGTAATAGTGACCTTTGATTTTATCAAATAAAGTTAAAAGTTACAATTGAAATATTTATAACAAATGCTCCTTTATCAACTTAATTTTTAATTCACATGACAATCAACCCCAATCAAACAATTTTGATCATATAACTTCTCATATGCATGTGCTTCATTTGAAATTACATTATGTAGCCTATATTAATAGAGAAACCTAGTAGTTTACAGAAATAAACCTTTTACTAATACATTTTACAATATACATTTGACATGTTTTAAGCATTCGCAACTTATCTGACCATTCTAAGGCTTAAACAAAGCGATTAATAAGTCAAATGAGCAATGTTAACACTGTTAATTTAAGTACTTGGTCAACACAATTGCTCGGTGTCTGTGTGGGAAACAGGGTTTGAACTAGAGAGAATACAGTTCAACGTATAACAATGCTAAACTATTCCCAAATAATAAAATAAATACTTGATATACAGCGGGGTCCAAAGTATTTTACCAAGTTCTGTTAAATTTCATCTTTCACAGAAAACTAATGAACTGAATACATTATCTGGTTTTCACAATATTTTCTCTTTTACTCAAAATCAAAGCAAATGTGAGCAGTGTTAAAAGTATTAAGGAGCAGGTAGGGGTTAGAAAACTGGGAAGTAGGGGATCAAACCCAGGACCTTTCAACACAGGAGTCTTACCTAGTTCTTGGTAATTGTATTGGACTCAGACTTTTGGACCCCACTGTATGCATTTATATTTTATTTGTTCTCTGACATCTGTAGTTCATATAAACAAGGTATCACACACCTGACAATACTAAAAATGTATTGTATCAGCCCTCAGGTCATATAACCGTCAGGCATTTTCTTTACTCTCCGAGCAGCTCCTGACTTTCTCTTGGCCTTGAGCTTCACAGGGGGATGCTGGGTCTAATTTTTATTCCCTCCTTTAACTTTAGTGGCAGCCCTATCTCACACACACACACACACACACACACACACAGTTAAGACGTGCAAACTTTCTCAAAGGACTGTCTTAGCAGCTGACTAATAAAGATTGTTTCAAACATGTTTGAGAGGCCATACTTTTTAACAGTGAATCCTGTGAATATAATTTACAATTTATATTTATAAATTTTCCTTCTAATTGAATAGTCTGTAGTACGGCTTTAATGTATGCAGCAAGCAAAATACTCCAAAACAAAACACACTGAATAATGATGGTTTCTCAGCTATTAAACCTTAAATGGTGAACTCACTTGTTGGTTCTGTCTGTGTGTTTTCGAGGGCAGGTGTTGCGTTTGTGCTCCAGGCTGCCACAGTTGAAGCAGCCCTCTGTTTTCTGAATGCCTGCACATGGGTGGACTGGGAGGGCACAACGGCCACATGACTGACAGTGTTTCCAGGCTGGAGGGGAAGGGGGGATGGGGGAAGAATATATGATCACTGAAGATTGAATCAGTTCTATGTTCATTTATTTTATAAATATCCCATAATGTGTATTTGTACATAAATACACAAATGAAATTCTAGATCAGTTTTCCAATATTAGCTTTTTCCAAGTGGTTACATGAATTTCTTGATACTCAGCAGTCTATGTGGACCAAATTGTGGATCCTCTTTACATTGCTTTGACACAAAATACATTACCTGACTACATGATTCAAGATGTATTTTATAATCGAATCTATCATATAATTCATTTATTTATTAAAGATTTTGGAAACTCCATTCAAAGTTGTATGTGATAGCCAATCAAATTAGCAGGACCACCTTCAACTATTTAGAATCAAAAAGGTATGAGGTTGAACACAGGTGCTAGCCAAGTGCTAGCCAGGGTGGGAGTGAGGCTTACTCCATGACTGGTATTGTGGCCAATGCTGGTACTACAGCCAAATGGTGCCTTGCTCAAAAAGCCTAAAACAATTATAAACATTCCTTGAACGTAGCACACGTTATAAAACAAAAACACCTAGAGCCCAGGAAAGCTCGCTTTTTTGCATGAAGACACTAATGTGCATGCTTTGTGCTGGTTCCGCAAGACTCAGAGAGATGAGAATCTAAATGCATGAAAGTCTGATGAAAGTCGGGATAAGTATTCTTCATGATAGAATGCTTATCCCAAACCCTGAGCAGGTTTCATTGAATTTAATGGCTGCATTTTTGGGCGCCTTATCCAGTTCTTATAATACATCCATGGTGCTAGCAGATGG
Source organism: Percopsis transmontana (assembly GCA_025447815.1). NCBI lineage: Eukaryota > Metazoa > Chordata > Actinopteri > Percopsiformes > Percopsidae > Percopsis > Percopsis transmontana. Next base: position 1,751 of record JAOEHI010034562.1, on the reverse strand, counting down.
TTTATCCAACTTAAACCAATAAGAACAAGACCCATGTGGACTATCCACGTTTCATAGTAAAAAATATAGGTATACTTACATGGTTTCACACATTTCTCACACACAGAGCAATGCTTCCATTCACGGCCATCCTGAAAATGATACCAGTGCTTACTGTTGCGTATACTATACATACACTATATATACATGTTATATAATCATAATGTCTTACAGAGATTTACTTAGCTTTCAGCTAAACACTAATACTGTACCTTAGATGGGCACACGTTGCATTTAGGACAGTGCTTGTTGAGCGACCACACGTACCTCTTACATATAGAGCACAACCTAATGGGAAACAAAAGACAGATATACTAAGCGGGCTAAGCCTCTTGTATTTAGTTGTCTCTGTTCAGGTAGTAAGAAGTTGAGAGATGAGAAAAGGAAATGAAACTATGGTAGAAACTAATCCTGAGAAAGCAGGGTATTTGTGCTGCCTTAAAGGCCTCCAACTTAAAGCTACAGCGTATGACTTTTCAGTTTAGGTCAATTTGGCGACACCTACAGTAAGTAAGTGGTAAGTGATTAATTCAAGACCAAACTAAAAAAGGGCCACTGGGAGCACTTACATTCTTATTGTTTTATGTCAACCAGTCTTATACAGCAGAGAAATGGAATGTAATATTTATACATTATGAAAAAGTAATAGATTGTGACATTAAGCACTTGACTATCTTTGGGCTACAGGATCATTTTGTCCTAAAGTTAATTTTAACTATTTACCTAAAGGGTTTCCCACCACCACCATTGTAATTTCATATTTGATAATCAAATCTTGACATTCAAAGAAATGGAGAATCAAAATAAATGTACAGAGCATGCCATGGAGTTCTGTCAACCCTAACGGGCCAGGTTACCTGTAGCCCTCATCTTTGGGCAGAACAACATCTTGCGGGGGAATGTTGGTGAAGAGTCTGACAGGAGACTGCTTTCTGCCCGTCTTACCGTGTTTGTACAGAGGGTGATTGTCATAGTCCACCTGCATGGGAAGATAGTCAAAGTCAGAACTATAATACTACAATAACAATGATACCAACATCATCAACAGGACAGGATAGTCTAGTGCAGTATTTCTCAACTGGTGGGTCCCGACCCAAAAGTGGGTCACCAGGTGGAGTGGAGTAGGTCACGGACAGGTGCTTCCACTCTAAGTCTAACTTTTATTTGTATTACTTTACCGAACTTCCGATGGTGCGCTTTTATTTTGAAAAGTGCATAGGTGTTTTGAACGGTGCATATAGACATTGTGGATTACTGCAAAAAATAATTTTTTGAAATCAATTCTAATCGTTCGGAAATACAATTATTTCTTGGTCGTAACTTAATGACCAAGGACAAATGTGGGTCCTGAGGTTAGACCAGTTGAGAACCACTGGTCTAGTGGTCTAGTGGTCTAGCCTTGGCCTATTTGTGAGCATCCAAGATGCCTAATTAGCCCCTTTCTGGTCCTTGTAATTGTAATCAATGTCGTGAAAGACTATATGCACATTTTGTTAATGATTAACTGCTCTAGCTCAAGACAAACATACCTGTAGATTACAGGGGCAAAAACATTGCCTTGTGTTAATTTACTCTCTCTTTGAGTCACAACCCTAAAGCATGGGCGGGCGTTGTCAGACACAAGTTACACCCGGCTGTCACGATCGGCGCGCTCACGGCCACGCGCGCATCGTGCCGCCTTTCCCCTGCAACGCACCTGTAGGGCATTAGGC
>JAOEHI010034551.1:0-23555 GCA_025447815.1 Percopsis transmontana | reverse complement strand
TTCGTGTCCCTTTCCTTCCCTTTCCTTCCCTTCCTTACCTTCCTTTCCCTTCCCATCCCCCCTGTCCCTTTCCGTCCCTTCCCTTTCCTTCCCTTCCCTTCCCTTTCCTTCCCTTCCTTCCCTTCCCTTTCCTTCCCTTGCTTTCCCTGAGGGCGAACGCGTGACCCTTGCCACATGAACACCCGACACGTTAAGCAGAATGCCCAACCTGGGCATTTGCTCCGACCGCGCACTACCACAGCTCTCCAGCAGGGACGTTGGGAGCCGTTGGTGATATGCGACCTCTGTACAGGTCTTTGCTGTTGGACTATCTGGAGATGTTTCCCTAAAGCCTCATGCAGCCTCATGCAACTGCCTCTACAGATATCGCCCTGTGCAATACTGTCAGGGTTATGTAAGGCCAGTGTAATGGGATTCTTCACATTTTTTAGCCCACTTAAGATTTTTATCATTTTTCGGTAAATGGTTTTCCTCGTCCACTTTTAAGTTAGGGTTTAGGTTTATTCTTTATTTTTTAAATGTAGACTTGTGACTATAACTGTGAATAAGGACTAACTAAATACACTTTACATCAAATACATAGTTACACACAGCGGGTAGCAGTTGTTTATGAATTAAATATGTCGCATATGTTCCATATGTGAATATGTCTCAATGTTTATTTATTAATTAATTTACTTAATTAATAACCTCGGGGACACCACTCTGATAAAAACAGGGAAATATATTATGGTTATGCTCAGTCAATACATCTAAATTGTCTGTACTGCTTTAGATGCCAGGCCCGTTGCTATGGCGACGGCTGGGATTGTATCCTTTTTTTGAGCCGCCCGGTTGCCTGACTTAATTGCAATGCAGTTTTTATTCAATTCACGTGATTCATTTTGCATTGAGGGCATTTGGCACTATTATACTTTCATATGTAATGTGTGTGATAGAATTAGTTCAACCATATTGTTTCCTGGGGAAGATTACAAGGTGTGTGATTGTTAAACTACTGATATTGTTGATTTGATAATCCGTCTGAGTCACTGCATTCTTCAACGTTTGTCCCGGTGAGAGTGCTATGAGGGGGGTCAGGGGCTATAGGCCAGGCCCGACCAGACCCTTTGGGGCCAGGTCGGTTGAGGGTCCTCTCTCCCCAAACTGGATTCATGTGCCTTTTTAAGGGAGAATTGTCACAGAAGCAACCCCCTTAATGGAGGGATGGGGGTTTACACTTCAAAAGCTGATTCCATACTTTTGTGTGTGTTGGGGGGGGGCAATGAAAACCCCTCTGAAGAAGACAATCCCCTTCTTCAGAGGGGTTATGTCTGCTTGCACACTCTACAAATATTAGACATGCCGCTTTCTACAAAAGTTAGCAAGTTAAAGAGATAAGATATTGCTAGGAGATAAACATACACAAACGCCAAGTTACACAAATAAGATATAAGGATGAAACATGGTGATGTGAACTAAATGCGATGAATAAAGATGTACAAGTATCGACGAAATAGAAGAACAAAGGGAAGTGTTCACCAGAAGAAACAAGCCAACTTTCTTTTTGTTCCAATATTGGCGTCATAATTATACCGTCACAAATATAGAACTAGAATTATGCCCACTAAGCGGCTTGCGTTGTTTAGACAGTAGCTGGGTCGGGCAAAGTTATATGTTCGTTTCTGTGTTTTCTTTTAGCTTTTAGTCAGAACTTAGTCACAGTTTCACAGTGGCAAGAGTCCGTTATGAAGTAAACGCATGTTGTGGGATGAATTAAAGTATGAACTTGGGTCAGGAATAAAAAAGTTTTAAAGCAGCAGTAAGATTCCGTTTCATACTCTGTGCTTCCTCAGAATGAAAGAAATTCAATTTTAAGACTTTAAAGAAAATTCAATCATGTTTTTTTTTTGTATTCTAGCCAGCGTGGGTAGCCAGTCATTATTTTCAACATGCACACCTGACATCGTAAAACACAATTCTCTCATTGGCAGTGAAAATGAAACACACCACTGTCAATATCGTTACATTTTCAGCTGCGTTTCAAACGCTACGCGGTATTGCGTCGGAGGGGACACTGCAATATCCACGTAAGATTATTGCAGACGCATTGTATATGACTATTGACTTGTCAAAAGCCTTTTGTGATAAAAGTGGGATGTGGATGGTTTTCAATGTTTGTAGTCTATACGAGGCCCGAACAAGAGCAGCGTTTGACCAGCTCCTTTATCTGTAACTCAGGTAATCAATTGGAAGCTGAAAACAACAGCAACATGGCTGAGATAACAATATCAGTGTTGGGGCTTTTTCCTCTTTTCTTGGAGTAAATAAAATGTACATATTTTTTTTTATTTTACTAACCTGTGCTCTCTGTGACAGTTCAGTTTGATTTCCCTACTAAGTCATTTTAGTGAATCCCGCGGTTTGGCGGTGAGTGACAAGCAGCAAAGGAGAAAAGAGCAAGGCGAGAAAAGTGATAAAATCTAGAAAAGTTTGAGAATTGATAGGAAGTTGGAGTTTGGATAGCGAAGAGAGCAAACGGCCAATTTAACCATTTTGCCCCCCCCCCCCCCGACAACACTGCGGCTATGAATCGTGCCTTGCAGACAGATATAAAATTTGATCCTGAAGGGAAAAAATAGCTTCATTGCCCACAAGCTCGCCTCAAGAGTCCTGCCTGCTTCTCCCATCACTGATAATGGGGCAAACATGCTCTGCTAAAGGTTTTAAATTACTGAGATAGTAATGTAAACTCATGTTTACATCTGGGGCACTGGGAAGTTTAATGAAACATGCTTCACAAAACACGTGATTGTATCTAAATGGTATTTCCTCTCCCCCCTACATCCACCAAATCATCTCAGCCAGGATGTAGTGTAGTAAAACACATCCTTAATAATTTGGCGTCATGCTGGCCTGGGTTTCCGACACGGTTGATGTGTTTACAACAAGCAAATCAATACCAAACCGCTGATTTATGGCTTATTTATCATCATGCTGAAATATTTTTCTCGATAATTTAGTGATCAATCAAAATGTAAAAGTAATTTCACTTAATGTTTGGATAATTATTTTCTGATATATTTTGTAATGATTAAAATATTGTTTGTTACCAGACTTGTTAGGACTTTTAAAAAGGTTGTCTAAACACCAGTAGAATCCACCCGCCTTACAAAAACTAAATTGTTTTGGTTTGAAGCTTTGGTTTGTGTTATAACACAATCAAGGACTGTAGCCTACCTTTAACACTAACTCACCAAAACGTAATTTCATAGATAATCTAAAGCTAAAGCGCATGTGAAACCTTCACAGGCTGTGCCAAAGCCCTGCGTGTATTTCCCCAGAGCTCGTACAACATGTTGTACACGCAAATATTTTGACTTCTCACACACCTACAGACCAACTGAAGCCTGTGTGGCTATATTTAGATTTGTGTGTTGTTGTATCTGCCTTGCCTGGACCCTTCATATGAATGAATACAAACCTCTGCTTCCCATGTGGATTTTACTAAATGTTTTACTGTTGTTGTTGCCATATGTGAGTTACGTTGTTAGCTACATAGTTTGAGAGCTACAATGTTACTTGACCCATACTGTATGGGGTTGAAATGGGGAAAGGAGCAGGAAGGCATACTGGACAATATGTTACCTATGACAGCGCTTTAAATGAAAACTCATAGATTGTTGAGCTTTTCATTCAGAAAAGGGACAGTATTTCACAGCATGGATCAAACAATGATTTAGTTTAAATGACTGATTGTTGGATCAGAAGTTCCTTTTTGGTCATGACTCATGGACAGTATATTGTCCGTATGAAATCCTACAATACGGCTGTTTTTTGTTTTTAGTTTAAAACCCAGTGGGCCTTTGGAAATGTGGTGTGTACTCGTGTAGGATACTCTGTTGTCACGGCACTTTACAGTCACTTAGCGTCTGGGAAGTCAAAGCACTTGGCATCCGGAGTGTTTTTGGCATTCGTCTTTAATTTTCATTTGGGTCCCTGTCACTCTCCGCTACAAGACACCTGTCACTCTGACTTGTGATCAGGCCGTCAGCCGCTGTCAGTCTCGCCTCGCAGGACGCGGGCTGTTTGGCCGCTGAGTAAACGGTTAAATCGTTCATGCTGAGCGGCACTGCTAGTGTGTGTGTGCACATGCGCGAGTGTGTTTGTGTGTATTTCTGTTTGTACACTAAAGGGCTATCATTGAAGCTGACTGTAATTAAAAACAAATAAAATTAGTTCCACAATAATTTATTAATTCGTTGTGAACTATTGAATTTCACCTCAGCGCCTGTGGCTATTTTTGGTCACATAGACCTGCACAAACAAAGGCCTCAAGGCCTCAAACGTTCTTATCATTTTTATCAAAATACCTGTGTGTATATGTGTGGACATGTTTGGGCCTGTGCATGTGGGCAAGCATGTGTAAGTATATATGGTTGGCGTACGGCAGCGATTTCCCCGGCTCCCTGTCAGGTGTTTGAAGAGGTGAGTGCAGGCGCAGACAGAAACGAGGAAATTGGCAAAAGTATGAGACAATGCTCGGCTTTAATGCCGAGTAAGTCTATCAGCCGGCAAGCACAAAGCCCACGTGACAACACATACAGCGAAACAATGGCCGACGCCAAATACCAGTGAGACCAAGCTATATCCCCCAGGTGTAATGCATTAACAATAGGTCCATGTGGCAAGCGGGGTGTTGGGTGAATAGATGGCCGACGCCCTGAGGAGGGTAGCCCGCACCGGGGAGAAAAACCGGGAGGAAGGAGCGCTGTCCCCGGAAGGCGTTCCCGGACGTTACGCTCCCTGCCTTCCGACTGTCTGTCAGCGTAGCGCTACGCCGTAGACATGGTTCCCCAGCGCCGGTCCACTTAATGAAGAACCGGGCAGGAAAAGGTTTCATATCAGTGTGAACACGAGATATGACTAATCACTGTTACACGCTGCTAGACTATTCTGGGCCGAGCGAGCCTATCGCTGCATAATCAGCCAGAGAGAGGGAGGCTCTCGTCACCAGATATTCGTCTGGAACCTAATATTTGCATAACTGCGTGTCAGATAAGGAGGGGGTCTATAATGGCGTGGCACAGCCATAACCGGGGGGCACACAGACAGTGAATCATTATGTGGGCTGATTGGAGGATGGAGGAGATGGGCGGCTGGAGAACTTGCGCAGAAGAGCGTATCAAACTTTTTCTTTGGGGGGGCGGGGGGATGCTGAAAGCATTTTTCACCTACTAGTTCCTGGGATTCATTCGCTGTGAGAAATAGGTATCTCTGAGGTTCCCCTGCACGGTGTTGTGCAGCGTACCCCGACAAGAGGCATTAGCGAACGTGTAGACTTTATGGTGTTGTATCGGCGGTACCCGCGAGGCGCGATAATCCCCCACTGCTGTTGCTGCGTTTTTTACGACGAGAATGCTGCCCTCCCACTTTGAACTCTCTGAAACGCCTGCGTTTTCAGAGTTTTGACGCAAACTTTCGGGGGTGTCTGTCACCTCCGATGAACAGGATGGGATAGGAATAACAGAAGCATCAGCCTAGCATGCCAGCCACACTCTCATTATGCAGGGACGGGATTCTGTCTAGTCAATGTAGACGGACAGATGTCACGTGCGAACGCACACACACACACACACCAAAGGCACGTGTGTTTCAGCAGATGTTTCGACACTAATGGATGATGTACTTGCCTTTGAACCAAGCGAGGAAATGGGGGACAACGTGCACACGCAAACACACACAAAATAAACAGCCCCTTTTATGGTCATAATGACATCCCAGGGAGATTGGCGCGCGTCAACCCAAATTTCCTTTGACAAGTGGTCCCAGCTGCTACGAACAAACGCACCCTTTCGCCTTTCCGCTTGTAAACAAGCGGGCCGCATTCATAATAACCTTAGTGCATCTCATGTACCATCTCTTTATTTTTCTCATTTTTATTATTATTATAACCCAAAAAAGGATGGGATGCACAGCGCAGCTTCTGTTAGCTCTGCCAAACACAGCGTCTGAGCCGACTCAACACTAAAGGCAAAGAACAAACGGTATTTAATGAGACAAAACTTTGCCGTTTTGTTGACAAGAGGGAAAGCAGATGAAAAGGGCACAAAGAAACATCTGGAACGTCTGACAGGAAATGCTGTGACGCAAACTTCCTCTGCCCGCCAGGCCTACTGAGAAAGGCATTAAAAAAAACACGACGTCATTGCGGAGAAACATGTTTAGCCTCGTAATGTCGGTTCGGTTCGGTTCGGTGCCCTCCCTCGCGTTAGGCGGTAGACCGTTTCCACAATCAAAGGGAATTTGTGAGCGAGGCTTTGGAACAATGTGGGTCTACAGTATATTTAGAGAAAGGAGAGAGTCCATGGGCGCAGGCAGCAATCCGATAATTAAGAAACCAAATTAAAACGGACAGATACATTCTGCTAGCCTGAGGCGCTGTTTGGCTTCCGCTAGCCTGCCTTCCTCTGTTTCCTCCCTACTTTAACTCAGTTTTGGTGCCCCCCCCGCCTCCCACATCTTCACCCAAATTCAGCGCGGAACCCCCCCGTCCCTCTCTCCTGAGAATCCCATCTGTATCCGGGTGTCCTGTGACTTCAGGAGGGCTAGCTAAAACGTGCTCCGGCGAACGGGCCGCTGGCATTCTCCAGCTCTGCAGTCCATTGGAGGACAAGAGGTCAGAACTGCTCGGCTTGTAGCCTCGGGCCGGACCTGACGATTTTCAGTATCGCCTGCCCCCCCCCCCCTGCAGGGGTACACTCTGTGCAGCACTACAGTACATCAATGCCCACCATGCTGACGGATTGTTAATCTTCCCTTGGACATCTCTCTATTGCATAGGCCTACTCCTGTTTTGTTTTTTTTGTTTGTTGCCGTGTACAGTGCTATCGTGAATATTTCATTTTTAATCATGTTTATCTGTAATAATTTATGATAATTTCATCAACACGGAATGGGGAGGGGGGGGGGGGTGTGTTTAACATGCAACATGTAACATGAAGTAAACTTTATATGACATTATTAATCCCATGTCCTAGCATAACATGACTAACATGCAAAAAACCTTCAAAACAAGCTAAATGTCAGTTTGTTGCACCTCCCCTCATGCACTAGTATCAAGTCTTGAGAAAAACTTGATTTCCTGTTGCCAACATGAAAAGGCTATGGACATATGAGATCTTTATCAAATCAAAACACCACAATAGTAGGAGCCTAATAATAGTATTATTCGCGCTCAGTAAAACTCTTCCCTTTATAAATAAAGGTTAAACTGAAAGGAAACGAGTTCAGTGAGGCCTCACCTCACATTTCTTGCTTGCTACGGTTGCAACACAGTTTGCGTCGGTCATAAAAGCCTACTCTGTTTACTGCGTCCGTGTTGACATTTGAAAGCTGACCTTTGAAACCAAACGGGACGTGTAGGCAGGGACCGGGGACGGCATTAATGAGGGAATTTGGCGCGCGGCGTCGATTTAAAAGTCCATTAACTTTCCTCGGAGCTCTCTGCATGGCAATTCCGCTCCGCGTTTTCCCCCCAGTCTGCGGTAGCTAATTGCCATTCTGTGTGGGAGCGGCTATAAACGTCCCCGTTTAGCCACGCACAGAGGGTTCCGAGGTGCGCCTGGCGGTGCGCGAGACAATATAAGCCTTTCTCCGAGGAAATGAGATGGAGGGGTGAAACGGGACCACGGGGGCGACCGATTCTGCGTGCCGGGCGAAATAGTACCAGATGCTACCGAGAAGGTGAATTCCCGCATCCCTCAACCCCCCCCCGGGCCGCTTTCCTTGTGTTTTTCTCTAGAAAATCAACGGGTAGTCACCAGCGGGGCGGGGAGGGGGGAGGGGGAGGGGGGGGGGGCGGGCGGGGGGGCGGGAGGGCGGGGGGGGACGCAGAAATGAGTTGAGTCCCTAAACGGAAATAACGTTGACGATTAAAAAATACTGCTGCTGCAAATAACAATGGGAGGGGCATCTGCATATTTAGTCTATGCTAAAATATTACATTAGGTTATTAACTCAATATTTCTTCCGTATTGTGAAGTAGGCCTACATAGCATAACCCCTAATATGCACCTTAAACGTAAAATAAAGGTGTTTTTCTTAAATCTCCCCGCGGGCAGCTAATGCACCCAAAAGTGGCTTTGTGAACGATGGTCCCCTCAATATAAATCGAGCGGTTTGGCATGTTTTCAGGGGCGACCGTAGCATCCTTTAAATCTACCAGCCTGTGTCTGTGATAGTCCCACAGCTCCCATAGAAAGTGGCTGGTGCACTCACATGAGCGCGAGCGGTATAGTGACGCATGAATGTTGCTCATTGTGTGCCACGCATTAGTGTGTGTGTGTGTGTGTGTGTGTGTGTGTGACATTTGTGTATACACACGTCTTGAGCAGTGGAGGCTGCTGTCCATGGTGCTGAATAGACGGATAGAACTGGGTGTCCACTACGCTTTTTTTTTACGTTAGTGTGCCCCCAGAAATAATGCACAAGTTGAAACATTCGTTTCCTGTCATTACAGCTATACAGCACAGGCCTACTACACGAATAGATCTTTGCAATCAATGAACGCTATAGGCCTACTACTGTCTACATACATTACACATGCAGCATAACAACATAAATGACTGACACTCAGACTCTTTCCGACAAATATAACGAAATAAAGACAGTTGCTAGTTGAAGCGTATTCAACTAGCAACTGTCTTTATTTCGTTATATGTTAGCACCGTTGTTGGTCACCGGGTGAACAGGTGGCTACCGGTAACTAACTCTCCAGGTGACTTAGCTAGGACTAACGTTAGTGATGGTTGATTTGTTAGCTCTCGCAACTCGTATCACATTCTAGTTTTCCACTTTTTAAGACATTTGAAAGTAATGAAATAGAGAAACAGGGTTTGACACTGATTGTAGCCAGTAGATACCCACAGCAGTCGAGCAACGACTTCTGCTGCCTGCTGGGGTATCGTACGGCAACACCACTTGGACAAACCACACGCAGTACACTGTAACATTAGAACCGGTAGTAATAATAATGGCTTAATCATGATTATGATTACATTTGCTAATGATTATATCGGACGATTATATCGTAGCATAGCAATTAAAAAAAAATTGTATATCAATATTGTGGGGGACATTTTGAGCATATTTTAATATATATTATAATTACAGCCTTGGTGTCACAGAGGGAAATAAAATATGATGTTCTTATCGTTTGTCTGCATCCTTATTCCTCGTCGTCACTTCCTGTTTACGGTTGCGTGAAGTCCCACGTGTCACTACAGTCATTTCTGCGACGCCGACTCTCCCGCTCAAACCCGGGTGGTCTCGTCGTCTGCAGCTCCAGCAGATGTTTGCGAATCCGCTTCGACTTCTCGCCGGGCGCTGCTCTCGTCGTCGCCCTGAAGAAACACTGTAAGCAGATTCAATCAGCGGATCTCAAAGTCGACGCTATTCCCAGTTGTGTGTTTTTTTTTGTTTTTTTTGTTTGTTTGTTCTTTTGGCAACCAAGAGCATCCTAACGCATAATGGAGACCGACAGGGGAGCTGTGCTGTAAGCGTGCGGCGGAAGGGATTTGAAGCATCCCTGAGAAAAAGCCACACAAAATAAAGCATAGAAACAGGAAAACTGAGCTGAAGGCACCAGCCGTCCTCTGTGAGGAGCGCCTTGTCGTCGTTGCGGTGTCTGTGTCAGCCAACTTTGGGGCAATAAAACATCCATATTTTGACGTTTAATTACTCCAAATGTCATTTTGTCCTATTCGCTCTCTTCCTCTGTATATTTCAATGTGTTACACCCGGCATTGCCTAAACTGGGGCTCAATTAGGCTGTTTGGAGGAATGAATCTATCCATTTTTTGTGTGCTTTCTGGCGCGGAAATGTACAAACGGTGTATTTGAGTGAAGTTCGTGTTTTGAATAAAAGTGAATAGAGAGTATATGTTTCTAACACCTGACAGACACAGCAATGATCAATGGAAACTGTACATTAATAACAGCTGTAGGGTTTTTTGTAGAGTGTCGCACCTAGACACGGACCACAACTCCAACTCGGAGTGGGGCAGTATGGGTCTTTATTGCATCACCGCAAACAGACTTTTGAAGATTTTAGCTGGTGGCTGGGGATAAACCAGGGGTTCCACAGCATATTAAAATCACCCGGACCCCCAAATAAGGGGGACCCTCTAGAGTTCCCCTAACCGAGAGAGAGAGAGAGAGAGAGAGAGAGATGCTGCCGATCGCTGATTGAAACACAGGCGGATGCCTGCGACGCCATCAAGAACCAATTTAAACACCCCCCGGCCGGCCATTAATCCCTGTTGCTGTGATAGGCGAGCCATAGCCTCTTCTCTCCGTCTCTTTCTCTATTTTTGCCGACTGACGGATTGGGGCGCGACGCGAGACTACAGAGAGATGCTGAGCTCTCCGGCGCTCCGTTCAGAGTTCGAGTTTGTCTTAGACAGACAACACGAGGAGGAAAGAGGGCAAAACAAGGTGATTTGCGCACCTCCTGAGTATTGAATATTTAAATTCCCTTCTTTTACTGACTCTTTTCTACCTTTCATTGGTCTGGGAAAGTCAGACCCGTCATTCTCTGTAGCATGTTGTAAGCTAGCCGCAGTTAGTTCGTAACTTTGCTGACAAACTGAATATGCTCAGAGAGCCAATCGTGCAGAAGAAAGCTAACTAAGGAGAGTCAGGGGGGAGATTTCAATCAAGTGGCAGCCCTCAGAAGGGGTCTAACAGAACAATGAGCTGTTTGTAAGCTGTAGCCCACTGTATTTCCAGTCCCTTCATTTTATTTTTATTTAGTTATTTTTATTGATTTACTTATAAATGTTTGCAATTCAAATCCAGTTTGATGAATTGATTGGCTGCTGCAGAGACTGCACAAAAACTGAGCCTCTGTCCCAGGTGGAGATGTGTTTGGTGCTTTTCCCGGCAGCAGTGGGCGGGAGGCAAGACATGGTAGGGCATGAATCTCATATTCACTCATGAAATGAAAATAAATCTGTGGCATGGATTAATTATTCATGGTTTCCTTTAAGGGGGCGGGGGGGCTGGAAGACACAGAGAAAGAAGCATCTCTTGACGATGAAGCGGTGGGCACCCTCGTCCATTTGTCATCCATTGCCGTGGAGGTGATTTTCTCTCGCCGAACGCAGGTGACCTTTGCTTTACACATCCCCCAAGTCCGCGGCAGAACATCCATCAACGGGGGCGCCGAGCCTAAAGTTTGGCCCCTCACGTTTACGCGAGCATTTATACTTAACAAGCCTGAGGTTTTTAAAGGGGAAAAAAGCATCCCAAGAAGCTGGGTGGGCACCATAGACATCCAGGCTGAATTACAAATGCCCACCCGTTCCCCTTTAGCGGCCTGGGAGCTTTGATGGAGGACAGCGAAAGTGTAGCTCTTCTGGGGGAATGTGCGTGTCTTTGTTCTGGAGAAAGGCGCGTTTAACAGGGGATTAGTTGTGCGGGGACGGGGTTCCCGCCTTCGGGCGCTTTGATGCCTAATGATAGGCGGGCCTTGGGATTTATCTGGGACTGTGTGGGCCGGATGAAAGGGGAGCTTCAGCCGGTGCTGCTGCTGTCCGGAGGCCTCCTTCCTCGCACCCTACCTTTCACTCCCGATCTATGCCTGTCTTAGCGCTCCTCCTCTCGAGCCTCCATGCCTCCAGTTAGGCTATCCAGCCACCCATCTGGTACCAGTTCACTCACTTGTCCCTAAGAGAATCCCATCTATCCTTTCCTTATATTGACAGAGTGACTAAACCCCAAAATAACTTGAAAACTGTATTTTGTTCTGAGGATGTACTGACGATTGAGTAATCACTTTATGAGTATTTGGTAACTGCCCTCTACAGGTTAAACACGGGCTATTGCAGTTGAAATGTGCTACTGGCAAATTTATATGTTGTGATTCAGCGTGTGATGTTACGTCATCATGCTTTGGATTTGGCCACGCCCCTCTAGTCTGTCTCCCGCTAACCCTGCTCGGGGGGTTAGGGGGGCATGTCTTAGCTGCCCTTTGTTATGGTTTTATTTCACCTGGTTGGATGCACTTCTGCTAAACTTCAATCCATCGGCTATATACCTTCATACCATAATATAATTTCACACATACACACAGTCAATGCACTGTATTTAAAGAACTAAAACAATTAATAATAACTTTTATTCAGTCGTATTGTTTCTCAAAAACGTTCGTATAGTACTTCTATGACACTGTTCGAAGCATTTCCTGGTGATACGTTACCACAAGACTCCATTCATATTATCACATCAACAAGGCTTTAGTCACGTCTATGACACCGTGTGTCATAGACGTGAGCTGACATACAAATGAGAACCCAGTGGAGGTTGTAAAAAACCAAAACAATGACAGTTAGGGTTCATTAAACACACAAAATGTGTTTATTACTAACGTCAAGGCGTAAGCTTGTGGATGCTAGACAGTGAAGTGTATCACCATCTTTACTTATCTATACCACATGTACCACATCTCTCATTTTCTGGAAAAAAAATGCTAATATATGCCAACACTCATTAAAAATAAGATATTAGCTCTTTTATCGAATTATATGTTGGCTTAATGGCTAATTCACTGTCCACCTTTCTTATCACTGCCCTCTACCCACCCCCCCACCCCCCATTCTCTTTTACTCTCTCCATATCCTCCACCAACCTTGTTTGAATAAAATATCACCCGGGCTTTCCCATTCAGGTCACGCGGAAGCGCTCCGTTAAACCACCACCCCCACTCTTCTCTTGATCTTTTCTCTCGCTCTCTCTCCCTCTCCAGGGATCTAGATGCTTCTAATCCATCAATTAGGAATATCAGTGTGCCTCTTCTTTGCCCCATTAGAGTCCGTGTCATCGGATGACTAAACGTATAACCTCGCTGATGCCAAACCCAATCTCTCTCTCCCCTCTCCCCTCTCCGCTCTCTCTCTCTCTCTCTGCCGTTCCCTCTCTCCCACAAACTGCTGTAATGCGCTAGGATGTCGTCAGGTGTCTGTCATGCATGTTGATGTTGGGAGCAATGCCTTATTGAGAACCCCCCCCCACACACACACACACCTTTTTTTTCACACGCCCAAAACTTTCTGGAAGGTGAATTGAAGAGTAAGGCGTGGATGTGTCGAGTACAACTGTGCGAAGAACACCAAGTACTTTCTTCTCACAGAACACAGAGAGAGAGAGAGAGAGAGAGAGAGAGAAAAGGAGAGAGAGAGCGATGGCGAGGAAGTTGGAGAGACAAGGAAGGGTAGAAATAGTGAAGCAACAAAGATGTATTTCTCTCTCTCTCTCTCTCTCTGGCTCGCCAGCAAAGTCAGCCGAGAGACGAGACGAGACGTGAAAACGGCGGGAAAAACATTCTCGGGGAGAGTCTGGCTAATGCATCGAGCTAGCGTCTTCCTCCTCTGAAAGTGCCTGGAGCTCACATCTCTTTCCTCTGCTATAAAAGCATCCTGGGAAACAAGAGAATGCAACAACTTCTTGTTTAACCCAAAACTCCGTCCGGCAGAACTGTGGTCGAGACAGGCATCGGTCAGGCAATGTGCAAACAACAACCAGGATAATCCGATAGGCACAATACACAGGCTCAAGTAACAGGCTACATGGGTGAGACAGGCAAGTAACAGACAGGCTTGGAACGCAAACCACACAAACACAACAAACTAGCAACACGCAATGGTAAACATGCAGGTTAAATACTATGTGGGTTTGGAAAGGGAGATTGTCCGCAGGGCATGTGGCTAGGGGTTGTTTCTTGGGATTACTCAGTCGTGACACAGTTCCCTCTGGATAAAGGTTGTTATCCATTTGTTTCTATAGAATCGACGGTTATAAGGTTTGGCCTTGGTTGTGAACGGCAACACAGAAAGCCAAACACGTACCGCGGTTCTGGCGTGTGTGTATGTGTATGTGTGTATGTGACTCGCTCAGAGGACACACAACTTGGTGTAATTAACTTTGCAGATGTGTGCTCGGCATCCCAGACGAGTATGGGATCACACGCGAGGAAATAATGAGGTCTTGTATAATATCGGATACCGGCAAAAAGCCTTTGATTCAAAACAAAACGTTGTACGTGGTGCAGGCAAAGGTGAAATGGTTTTCTTTTTAAGATGCACAGGCTATTAAGGCGGCATCCCCCCCCCCCCCCCCCCTCATTTAGATAAGTTTGATGGTTCGGCTTCTAAGACGACTTTTGGCAAGCGGCGAGGGATTCATTCAGTCCGACAAAGAGCCGTTTGTTGTGCGACGGACGTGAAGGTTCGCCGCCGCATCGAGTCGGGAAAAGGGGACCCGGCTCCCATTCACAACAGACTTTCGCTCATTTTCCTCCGAACGGATTGACTGCCCGCGACGACGCGACCCGCAGATCACACACCGAGCCAAATATCACAGACACTGCTCTTAAACATCTTAAACGCATAAAGATTCCCAAGGGGCCCCCGGGGAACCACAAAGGCAATTCACTGGCTCCTGGAGAGGAGCCCCCCCATCAATATTTCACAGCCTAAGCCCAGGCCTGGGTGAGCTTGCCAGGATTAGCAGCCTGTGTGCTAATTGGAAGGGATAGGGCTACACCGATTGTGCCGGGCAATTCCTTTGAAGTGGGCCTCCTCCATTTGAAATGATTAAGCAGCGCCTGTCCCGTGTCCTCCCACTTCCAAAGACGACACGACGCGCAATAAGAGCAGGAGTTAGCCCGGCCGCCAAAAGATCGCCTCCCTCTTTGGCATGGGCAGAAAGCTGCCAAAACAACTTAACGTTGTGTCTTTCTTTGCAGCGAAACTGGAAGGTTATCGGAAATAAAATGCAATGCGGCGAATTCACAGAACCGCCGAACGTCTTTTCCCTCTGCGGGGGTAGTTTATAGATATACTAAGTAAGATTGACACTTGTGTGCGCGCGCTACAAGACCTGAATCCAAACGGAAACATTCCAACACTCCAAAACGAGAGCCAACGGAGGCCAGGGCAGCGGAGTAAACGGGACATTAATTAACTCCACAAACACACAGGGTCATGTTAGATTGCGTCAGGGTGAAAAATCGTTCTTAGTGTACCATTTAATATGCGCCCATGAGAAAAAGTGAAGACAGTTTGTACAAAATAGACAGATCATTTGCCGAGTACCAGCTTCTCTCCCTGCCTTGGGGGTGGTTTGAGATAATGACATGTAGGCGAGATGGGTGATTGAGGGTTTAGGGGTGGGGTGGGGTGGGGGGAATGGGGGGTACTTATCACAATGGGCAGCCAGACGTGACAGCACAGCCCCTGTGGGGGAAAATCCACGACGTCTGACCCAGCAGTTAGATAGAGGGAATAAAACAGAGGAGGATCTGCGGGATGGAAGGATGAAGAGCCAAAATATTCCACTCTGTATTCCTCTACCCACCTGATATATTTCTATTGTATATCTTCCTGCTTTATTCCCCTCTCTTTCTACTGTATCTGCCTGCATCCTACCTAGTCCTTTCCTTCCTCCCTCCCTTCCTTCCTGCCTCCCTCCCTTCCTTCCTGCCTCCCTTCCTTCCTTCCTGCCTCCCTCCCTCCCTTCTTATCTCCCTTCCTTCCTTCCTGCCTCCCTCCCTTCCTTCTTATCTCCCTTCCTTCCTTCATTCATTAATTCCTCCCTCCCTCCCTTTCTTCCTTGCTTCCTCCCTCCCTCCCTTCCTATCTCCCTCCGTTCCTTCCTTCCTCCCTCCCTCCCTTCCTATCTCCCTCCGTTCCTTCCTTCCTCCCTCCCTTCCACATTGTGTCTGTGTGTGTGTGTGTGTGTGTGTGTTTGATGTTGAGCCTGAGCATTAGCTTAGCCTGCTACCCACCGTCTTCCTGAGACCGGGAGAGATGGAGGTGAGGAGGAGGAGGGGTGGCTAGAGGAGAGGAAGACGATGGAAGGGAGGCAGGGGGAGCGGGGAGTGGGGGGGGGGGGGTAGAACAAAGTAAAACCCTGGGGAAAACGGCAAACACATCTACGTGTGCATGTGAAACGGGTATCTCCTGGACGCAAAAAATGCTGACTTATAACGGGATGTTGCCTCATCTCCTCAGTACCCACAATCCTCTCTCACCAGGAGCTCTTTACGTAACACACAAACATATGGCGGGATGGGGATTGTGTGTGTGTGTGTGTGTGTGTGTGTGTGTGAACGGTGGGGTAACAACGGCTACCTGGGTGTTTAAATTGTTATATACCCCCCCCCCCCCCCTCCCAACTGCCAGTGTGACTACAAAACAAAGTGTTATGGTCCTGGGCAGGCCTCCTGTTACTAGGTCCACACTTCTGACTTGTTTAATTTATATTTAGCTTAATAACATTTACTGATTCACATTTGCATTAAAGCTGACGATTATTACTGTGTTATGATATGGGCCACTGTATGTGTGCACAACATGTGTACAATTCTACCGTGATCATTACTAATATACAGTATGTAGGCTACTTCGCTGCTTTGACAATGCAGGTTCGCAGTAGCCCAGAGCAAATTAGCTGCATTCCGTGTGTGGCAGAGCGAAGTAGAGCCCAGAGACTGAGAGAGGGAGGCATTCGGGGAGAATCGCACATTAACTTGGAAATGAGTTGGAGCACCCTGCTCCACCGATAAAGTCTACAACGACTTAGAAACGACTTGTTTCTCCTTGTTTAACACTACAGCGGGACGCGCTGGGTCATAACAATGAGGTGCTAAAGATGTCTGACTGCTTCCCCCGCGGACGTCGCAAACGTAGTTCCCCCTTTTGCCAGCAGAGGGGGGTAATGGCACACCCTAGAAAGGAGCAGAGCGCTGTCGTGCTTAACGGCTCCACACGGCATTCATAAGCCGCATCTTTGTAATGAAGTGAAAAATAAACACACGAAATAAATACACATTGTCTTTGTGATCTTCTAAGCTCCGTGGTACCAATTTTAATACTATTTATTAGTTATTTGTTTGCCTGTGTTTGCTTCTACACTCTCTCTCGCTGTGTGCCAACAAGAGGTTGTATTAGTCATTAAACCCGCTAAACATTACAGGAGGACAGCCGTTGCCTAAAGCTTTTCACCGGCGCAGGTGGAGCGATAATCTATCTGGTGAAAAGAGGAAAAACGGGGTGAGGTGGGGAGGGAGCCCTACATTTATTTAACGCAGTGACTCACTCGGTGTGCGAGAGACCTCAATGTATTCACACCGACTTGGAGCAGGCACGGCGCGAGACATTATACTATGGGGTAAAATGGGTAGTATTTTTTTTTGTAAGGGATAGATGTTTGCTATTGTAGACGATAGTAAAATGCACTATGAGTCCGGACACTTATTTAGCACTGTCATGGAAAACTGCCTTTGGACTAAAGAGCTTTTGCTGAGGGTGCACACACTATTCATGGCAATGTGCAGTGTGTGCATACAGTGACAAAATACATCCGCCAGTGGTTAAAGAACAGTCTAAAGTAGGACATGATATTGTTTCAATTCAGCGGACTAATGGAGAGCGAACGTACGCGCCTCGTTCAAGTTATCGCGGTGCGTTTGGACACAGCACATCGAATTAAGACGACAGCGATTAACGAATCCACCTGAATCAAGTTCCGTGTCGCATTTGGAGCCACCGTAATTACATATAACCTACTGTAATAGATGGGAATCACGCGGCCAGTGTAATACATTGATAAAGCGCCATGTAAACAAAAAGATGTTCCCAAAGTGGACACATTATGTGACTGGTCAGTCGCCAATTCATTAAGAAGCGAAAAATGCGATGCAGATCGAATTACGAGCACACAGAAGGGGGTAGGCCAACACGTCCTACAATGTAGAAACGTACAGTAGGCTATAGGGCCACCGCACCCCACTAAAGAAGATATAACCACGTTAAATAGAAACGAAAGCAAGACAGCCTACTCTACTTTGTATTCTCGTCTCGCTTCCTGTATGATGCCAATGGTAATTATGCTAATAAAGTGAAATGGTGATGTTGAACCACGTAGATAGACGTGTCGCATGATGGGCTATTGGAGGCGTGTTAATTAGCATTCATGTAGTCTACATCTTCATCATGTATAGCCTATACATAAAACTCTATACAGTATAGGGGTTTATTTTCCCCTCACTAAGAGGAAGTAAGTAGCCTAATGTACTTTTCTTACATGTTGTGTGGCCATTCTTTCGTGGACATAGTTAAGGTTATTGTGTGTGTGTGTGTTCAGCGCTACGCGGTGCATTGGCAAAGGCAACTCTTGTGTTTTCCCCCTGTCGTCTCCGTTCACACGCCGGCCGGTTGCCCCGTGACTTTGCTCCGGTCGATGTGGGTTCGTTCCGGCCACCAACGTAAACTCCCGATATTGTCTCTGATACGGACTCCTTAGCACGAAAACAAACAGGTACACATCCCGCACAGTCCGCCAGCGACATCCGATTCTCTGAATGCTAACGGTTAGGTGCTGTTTGCCGTGCATTCGCTGCCAGAATGATTACCTTGGCACTACATCCTGCAAATAAACTGCCAGGTCAAAAGGAGTAGGCTACATTGGAAAAATATGGCCTTCTGTTTGTGACAGCTTGATCTCCGGGTCCTCTTTTAAGTCTCCTTGAGCATGTCTCGATTTACTCGCTGTGAGGCCATAAGCTACAGTATGGGGCTTCGGCCTAATGCCACAGTTGGCCATCAAACAGCCATGAACACTTAGATCACTCTCAACAAACCAAAGGGTGACAGCTGGAGGGAGCAAGGACACCGTTCACACAACTGGCAGTGATTATATACGATTGTATATTTTTATCACCTGCAAATCTTAGACGGCAATTTTATCCCTCCTCTTCTCAGTCCAGCAGAAGACACTGCCTTTGACTGGACTGGGTTTTGCATTGGTCTGCCCACTGGATTTAACAATGTGCGATTAAATAACAAATAACTACAAATGCACAAAAAGCCATATGAAAGAAGTGGTCTATTTAAAGTGCCTTGTTTGGCCACAGGGGACAGAACTGTTCAACGGTGGGACCCTGACCCACATGTGTCCACCATCTACATAGAGACCCTGCCCTGGCGATAAATGGGATGTCTTTAAATACTTGCAAATGTGTGTTTAAAGACAGAAAATGTCATTTTGTGCTAATTTCCTTTTTTAAGTTGATGTTCTGAGGCACACTGCTGTACATTAGAAAGCAGTCAGGTATGGCTCGGGTTGGTAAGGCACAACAACAAATAAGATTAGCTCATAGTTAACATGTATTACTGCATTAATAAATGAATCTAATGCTCTTACACACGTTGTGTTACCATGAATACGCTCTGCCTGTTTGTACAGGGTTGAACATTTATCAAATCACACAAGGCTTTACGTAATATTTCCCACCGAGTGGGGTGGAGTGGAGAGGTTGAAAAGCACAGCTGTGCTGTTCCCGTCACCCGGCTGCACTTTGGGAGTGAACTCTGCCGTGCACGAACAGCACCGTGCCCGCTGGATTGGCAGCGTTTCGGTGCTTGGCAACTGCGTCGCAGTCGCAGGCAGCATTGGGGGGGCGGAAGGAGGGAACGCTCAGGTGGATTTCCACCTGACCCGGCGCGGTAACCCCCGGATTACGGGACGCCAGGACAAGTTACTATGTCACCCCAGTGATGTCCTAGCGACCACCAACTCAGTGACTTAAAACATGAACCTACTCAACGACACTCAAAGCAGACATAACGACACAGGCCGCAGTTACAACGTAAACTGGTAGTGAATTAGATAGCAGCTAACTCCACAAACATATACAGCCATAGGATCAAATACATCAGATAGTAATATACTGTATGACCATAAGCACTATTGTAAATGTAGGCTAAGGCCAAATCACTTCAACAGATAAAGCTTCATCCATTACTGTATCACTTTCTACTGCATCACAGTTTGCGGTTAATCAGAACCCTCATTTTCTAACAATTGAGGGGAAGCCCAGTTCATTAAATCCTTTAATTGGACACTGAATATTTCAGCTCTTTTCCATTCTGGCTGCCAGATGGCACCAAAAAAAAAGTTCAATTTGATAACTACCACTTAGAAGTTAAAGACTTTCCATCTTTTCAATATCCCCAGCTGTGATCTTCCTGCAGAGTCATATATTTTGTTTTAAAATTGGCACTCGCTGTGTGTGATAACACTCATGCCAAGATAAACACTTGTCTGAACACACTTTTTAAAAATCTTTTATTAGCCCTCTTTTGCCTCCTGTCTTCGCCAATATGGTGCCCTCTTTAAAGCGCAGCATCGCTCAGACGCTTAATATTTGAAAGGAATTAATACGTTGCTGCTGATGTTATATGGGCTGTGTCTGCCCCTCTGTGATGTTGAGTTGACATGTTGGTATGTGTGGAGATTCCTTCGCTGTCTCTGTGCTGTCACGTACAATAAGATAGGATCAACTTTATGTCTGAATTGGAAAATGTGACGCTCCGGCAAACCAAACATGCAGCATTCAGATGGAATTAATGACAAACAAATAAAAACAACATCAAACCAAATTTGCTGGAAAGTGTAAAGATACAGCAATTACTAAGAATGACTAAAAACAGCTATTTCTGTGAATCACATTAAACGAATACTGTACACACGTGTAGTCAAAGTAAAGCTAGAGGAACTAAATAAGTGCAATTCAAAATTCAGAAGGTGTTGTCGGTGGGCCTTCTTTAATCACAGTTAATTTTTAGACATTTGTTAATAGGGGTCCGTTTGTGAGCCGAACACAAAATGACAGGGTGGAAAACTTTCCACAAATCTATTAATTACTTCAACCCACTGACTATCACTGTGGGTTTACGCAAAAATTAATTTCATCATCAGAGGTTGTAAATTAAAGGTTTTAAAAGTGGTCATGCCACCCTTGTTCCAAATTAACATGTCAAACATTTCTCACCGTACGGAGAAATAAAGACATTTCATTAAGTCTACAATAATTTCTCTGATTAAATTTGTAACATTAAATTAATGAAGCACACTTCCAAAAATAATTGAAAAGCATGCACATAAAACTAATGCACGTCACTAATTAGATTTGATAATGGGAATTAATTAACTATCATTACTAATAATGATAATGGTTTAGTTTCTCTTTGAAAACACACCAGAATGCAACTGCAATGCATCTCTGTGATACATGTGCCAATATGCAATAAACCAATGCGAAATTAAAATGAATTAGGCTGCTAGAATAAACTATTTAGACCTAAGGAGCCGTGTCTTTGGGTTTTTCCAGCTTAGAAGCATCTGGGTGCATCACAAATTGGGTAAAATTAGGATTGCATTGCATGCTGGCGTGCGTGGGCACTAACACAAGCTACTAAACGCTTAGGCTTACGGTGTGTGGCACATAAGCCATGACGAAGGTGAGGCGGGAGAGCATCCAAACAAGTGATAATCAGTACACCGAAGACATCCGTTTTCTACTTGGGAAAGTTAAAAGAAACGTATAATTCTTTTGTTTCACCAATACAGACAGCAGACGCCGAATTGTTCTGCAGCCACATTATGATACATTGTGACCATTAATTTTCCATTCACCGTGTGAATGATGAAGCTAATTGGCCTCATTCTTTCCTGGGAAAATTGAGTTTGGAATGGCTTTCAGCTGCGAAGGCCTCCAACGGCATGGTTGTTTACCGCGGCGGCAACTGTGTCCTTTTCACCGCAAGCGCAGTAATTGCGGGCGGAAGGTAAGGCACCGCCTTTTCTTCTTGTCTTCTGCAGAATCTCGCCATATTTCTGTCTCTCTCCTCGTCGGTGCCTAATGGTTTTACAATTGCCTTTTTGAGAGAGACGCCGCTTTGCCCTTTTCCCTTTCATACCGTGTTGTTCTTTGTGAGTTCTCCCACCACACCGTGCGCTTTCCGTTGGAGGCACTTTTCTCGGCTAACACAATTAAATTTGTTTGACTCGACTGAAGAATAGACAGACGGTGTGCAGCTTTTAAATCCCAGCACAGCATGGCCGTGAGAAAGACTCGAAGGACAAAAATACGACTCTGCCTACGTTGTTAGCTTGCGGTGAGCCGCGCTTTTTTCAGATGGGGCCATTAGCTGCTCCTACCTGCGTCTTTGAGCGGTGTCAGCCATGTTTTTTCTTTTTTCTCTCCTACATCTCGGGGTTCTCTGTGGTTCGGTGCTCACGGTGGTTAAAAGCCCCCACGAGGGAGCCCGTGATTATCACCTACTTAAGGGCTGTTGTTGCACATCAGCTGTTATTCACTTCACCCACAATGAGCCTGGGAAAGGTAAGGTCAGCCGCTCACGATGAGAGCGTTGTTCTCCCAGGGGGAAAACTTAGTAAGACATTTGTCTGTGCAAGGCAGTGGTTTTCAAAGTGCGGGTCCAGAACACGACTCAATTGGGCTAAGGGCGGTTTGGGAATGGGGCAGTTGCAAAAGCATTTCAACTTTTCAACTTTTTAATTCTTTTTTTTTATGTTTTACATCTAGCTTTACATGATTCATGGTTTTTAATGCATTTATTTTATGCTATGTTATATGCTATTTGGCACGTTTTAACCTTCTATGATTCTATCACTTAGCATATACTGTATTCTTCTCATTGAAGGTTTAGCGTTTTAGCCTTCCACTAACAGACAAAGTGGTTATTGCCCAGGAGATAATGCCAATAAATGCCACCTGTCTCTGGCAGAGACGGACAGGACAAGTCATCCCGGTCGTTAAGCTGTCCGCCCAATCACGTAACAGGGCTCTCAGCCAATCAGCATGATCCCCATTATGTTAGTTTTCCCCGTCGATTTTACTCCATTTTGACTCCTTGTGTTTATGACTGTACCACATTCATTAATTTATTATATAATATACGATATTATGGACTTGAGAGGCCTTTTGATCATTGGTATCAAAGGGCCAAATGGTGTAAATTATGGAACACTGAAACAATTGAATCATGATCCATGAGTCCTAAGGCCTCCGCGTAATCCACAAAGCACATAGTGGCACTAGTTAACTGTCTTGCTCAGGGGTAAGGTCTATAGGCCAGACCATTGTAGACAAGATAGGAGATTCTAGGCACATTTAGTGCTAAAAAACTAATTTCAAATAAACAAACAGAGACATGAACAAACTAAAGGGATAAATGGAACAGCTGAAATATAATTAGAAATTATAAAATCTGCATTCTCCTTCCTAATGAATTCCTATTTACTTCTTCTTTGTTTATGGTTGTGAACTTATGTGTTTGCCAGTTCAATATTATAAATGTGAAGCGCTAAATATAGAGCCGTCATGAAGAAGAGGGCTCATTCGTCTCAAACTGTGATCGCCCTTGATTTAAATAGACGCAGCGCAGAAAAACGCAGGTCTGAAGTCTGAAGTAACCACCGGTGACTGCTACAGTAGTTTCCTTTGTACTGTCTCTGCTGCCAAGACAGACAGACAGGTGGGGGTGTGGGTGATGTGGTCATATTCTGTGATATGAACACTGCCGGGGGTGAGACGGGGGTGAGAAGCGAAAGATGCATGAAAAGACAGGCGGGGCCGGGCGGGGGGGGGGGGGGGGGGGGGGGGGGGGGGGGGGGGGGGGGGGGGGGGGGGGGGGGGGGGGGGGGGG
>JAOEHI010034540.1:0-23555 GCA_025447815.1 Percopsis transmontana | reverse complement strand
AAATGTACTAATTGTAAGTCGCTTTGGATAAAAGCGTCTGCTAAATGCTGTAAATGTAAATGTAAATGTAAATGTATTTTCTTGAAAACCCACATAGCACAAAATGAGCATGTTAAAATAGTAAAGGCATACCTGCTGACATATGTGAATATGTCTTGACCCCACTGAATGATGAGGTCAGACGAGCCCTCTTGCATGGCTCTCTGAAGCAGCACCACAGCATACGTTACAAACCCTGCTTCATGCCTGGACTTCATCACTGGAATGCACATAAACACACATACACAGTGGTAGATGCGCTAGGCTACGCGTTAGCAAAAACGTCCCCTTTTTCTGCGTTTTGCTACTCACCTCTGCGGTGGGCACTCTTTAAGGAGCGACTGGAAATGAGATTGACTTTGTCAGGATCCTCGTTGTCTGTTGGATCGCTTGCTTTTGGAGCCACTGTATTGAAACAAAGAGAGAGGGTCATAAGACGATTTCAAGTTTTTGAGATAAACTTCTAGTTTTGTTTTCCTTAATGTGTTTATTAGTCTATTATGTTATTAAAAGAAGTGGTTGATACACTGTAGCTGTCGACCACCCTCGGCCACATGCACGACTCACAACTGTAAGCATGGGGGGAAGGCTGGTTGAGAACCACATTTAAGAGCTTGATGTATTGCTTGTTCAGCTAATGTATGCACTAGGAAAAAGCTACTTGCATCAGTGCTGTAATAACCTTGCTGGTCTAGTCAACATCTTAAACAAAAAAGACATTTAAACCTTAAAGCCCCTATGACATGTTTTGATCATATCTGTAGTGGCTGCATAATAAGGTGCATAATAAATATAAGGAAATACTGGTATAGGTTTTATTGTGATATGGCAGTGAAAAACTAGCGCTGTCCTGCTAGTGTTTTACTGAAGAATAGAGCATGAGGCACATTTGTAGTCTGACTTTACGCAGTTTTCTTGAGTGTTTGCGTGTGTGTGTGAGTGTGAGTGAGTGTGTTACCTGTGTTCTTGTGTAGTGCGCTCATCCGATGGTTTTTCTTCTTGTGCCCTGCTGAAGTGGAGGTCTCCTTCTTAGACTGGTACAACACACATACACACATACACGCAGCAGAGCTGCTGGTCAATGTCCAACACTACCTTAAGGCCACTCAAAGTGAAGCGTGTAGTTAAGATAATATTATATGGATTCCAACCGACAGGCCCTTACCGGCTCTGTGGTGTTGGGAAGCCTGCTGTGGATCAGCTGGGCTTCGTAAACCTCCTGCAGCAGGCTGCGGCCTCTGTCCATCACTAGGTCTGCCACATGGGGATTCCTGTATGCGTGCAACGCCTACTCAGGCCGAGCACAGGAGACATTACACAGCCTATAGTAGAACTACAGGGGCCACTGATTAACAACTGAGAACTGAAGTGCAGTAGTCTATGATCAGAAATTCAAAGTCATTGCTTGAAATCCTATAAAGATGGAATAATAAAACTACTGTTAATATTTCTATTCTTCTAATGATTACTTTTTTATAAGATTGTTGAAAGTTTGTACTGCCTCTCAACGCTTAGCTCATACAGTGTATCATATTTCCAGGACTACTGAGACCTCTAGTGCACATACATAGAAGCACACACACACACACACACACACACACACACACACACACACACACACACAGACATACACACAAACCTTGTGCAGGTAGTAGATGATGCAGGCTAACATGTGCATGAAGGACTCTGAGGTGATACCGGTCCATTTTTGTTTGAGAACAGCTGAATTCTCCTCTAGAACAACGAAGCACCTGAGCAGCACCTAGAAGACAGAAGACAGAATTAGCATCTAACTCGTAGTATTATAAAGGTACACTCCTCGATTACGTTATAGCGCCTCCCAGAACCCACCAGCTCACCACAAAAGCATAGGCAGTTGTGGGGGAGGGGTAGAGAGCAGTGTGTGTCTATAAGATGTGTATAAATATAGGGGGAGGGGTAGAGATGAATGCGAGCAACTTAGTACTCAGGTGTGGGCGGGAACTTCAAAGCAAAACAACATTTCTGTAATGCTGGCTTCAACCACAAGGGTAATTCCGGGCTCCTTATTACCACTTGCTTCCAACAACACTTCCTTTGTAGGGCTGAACACATCTGTGAGGTTTTGAGGCGCACCTGTATCACGGGATCACAGACGACCTGATGGAACATCAGAGGAGCCAGCAGGCCATAGCAGTACACCGCCGCTTGCAACGCACAGCCACTGTCATTCAGCCACATGGCCAGGTCCATGGCTACCAGCATGCGCCGGCACTCGGCTAATCTGGCTTCCTACAGGTCCAGTATAAACGCACAGATACACAAACAACCATGAAATATATATTATATACAACCACATTATATACAACCATGAACTATACATTAGGCAAGTAATTATTGCCCAAGGGAAACAAATACAGTTCAATTATTACCAATATAATATCCAGTTTAATGTAAATGTACATGTTTATGTATATACCGTATGCATCCAATATATCGAATGACATCTACAGTTTATGTAATAGCAGTGCAAATGTTTATTTTCCTCTGGAGTGTTACCTGTCCCCAGATAGGTGGCCCATTGTCACTGACTGAGTCACAGTAGAGCGCCCCATGCTGGATGTTGATCTCTGTCTCAATGAAAATGGAGGTCAGAAACAACTGGAGGAGGAGGGGAGAGGAGCGCTGCAGGCTTTGCGTGTGCAGTCTGTATAGGAGGAGGAGAATGTAAAGACATGCAAGAGACCAACAGAATACGTTGACAATGTTATAATCGCATATCACGCTACAAGCTAGCGACTACTCAAACGATAGTTTTATAATTTAGCTAGCATGGTTGATGCTCTGTGACTGTTCCATTCATTCAAAATCCATTTATCCCAAGGCTCACAGCAAAAAGCACAAGCATCGCTAGCTAGATAGCAAGATAAGCTTCACGCCAATGGGCAAAAAATTCTGGAGGTGCTTTAAGGCCCAATACAGGTATCAACACAGGTATCAATACAGACTGGAAAACAAATGGGTTTTATGTGTGTTTCTGTGTGTGTCCCTTACCGTGTCAGACTACAGCTGTTCTGGGGTCCACAGTTGGCTAAGGTGAAGTGACTCCACAACATCTGGCAGCCTCTCCTAGCTACAGAATAGTTGTCTGTTTGAAAGGCCACCTGGGATAGGATATAAAACAGCAACAGATGTAACCGATAAACCGATAAGTTATCTCTCCCTGTTTTGCCACTCAACAGGAACCATTCCGTCTTTGAGACACGCATTCTTTTTATGCATTACAGAGTTTTAAGCTATAATCACTACATTTTGGTGACACCTGCAGTACGTAAGTTGGAAGTCATCCATTCAAAACTAAACTTCTATAGAAAACATAGGCACTGTATTTGCAGGAGAGCTGCCAAGTACACTTACAAGTATTAAGGAGCAGGTAGAGGTTAGGCATTTTGCTCACGGATTCTTACAGGTAGGCCAGGCTTGTTGGGGACCGAACCCACAACCTTTCATGTAGAAGGCAACCACCCTAACGTCTAAACTATCCGGTCTCCCCAGACAATTGTACTGTATATTCAGATAAACACCTGTTTAAAATATGTGAAGTTCAGATTTTTCAATAGCTAGTACCTGTGCCAACAGAGCCCAGGTGGTAAGCAGGGGCAGTGGCATTGACGCCAGGACTGGGCGCGTGTGTTCTCCCAGGGCGTTTCCCACGAGCTCGCCCTCGCTGTTGTAGGCTGCTACGGCGAACACATAGCTCTGGTTGGGCTCCAAGCCCTCCACCCTCAGCTCACACTGACCGGCCACTGCTGGCACCTGGAAACACATACAGAAAACCCAGTGGATATGAAACCTTTTGAATTTAACATTTAAAATTTTAATACAAACATGTTTTGTTAATGAAAAGACCAACACCAATGTTCTGTCACAATTCATGAAAAACTTTATTTGTGCGTCTTTTAGCTGCAAAGGGGTAAAATGGTGCAAAAGAAACCACTATCTGGGCCCCTTAAAAGCAACAACATCCCATTTTATAAGGTACTAGCCCAGGCTGAGAGGCAGGGTAAACAATTGATATATCACGCCCCCAAACAGCGTTTCCATCTTTTCTGGGATCTTGCCAAACATGGTTATCATATCAGCTTCCAACTGCTTCGCTGATACTTCTCATTTTTATTAGCAGCATTGGATATTATCTTTGCCCTTCTGTCATCGTGTTCTTGCTAATTGTAATAATTACGGTGGAGGGAGAGCTTTTTCCTGGCGTCTTTTGATTGGCTCCTAATCACTCCTAATCAGCATACCTTTAACACTAACAGTAAACAACACACTTGGGTGTGACACAACATGACAGGGCGCTGCGTAGAACCCATCCTACCAAGTGTCCAGTGCCTGGCAGGTTGCAGTCTCCCAGGCGGACCCTCAGGTTGACCCCTTCAACCGCTCGGCCGAAGAGCTGGTACCAACGTATCTTAGATAGAACAGGAATGACACATTGTTATCTAGTTAAAAGATGTTAGTAAAACATTGCGTGCATTCCCAATAACAGGGTGTAGTACCTGTTCTTCCATGTGGTAGGGTGCGGGGGCAAAGGTTAGGGAAGTGTACGTATGGACGAGAAGAACAGGGGGTGGAGGTGGTTTTTCTTCGTCCTTCTCCTTCCCTCTGTCCTTGTTGCTGGCGGGAGGATCTTCAGCGGACAAGGTGTGAGCTTTGGACAGTTTCTTCTCCTTCGCCTCAGCTTTCTCTATCAAGACCAACACCTCCTGTAGAGACAGCAGAGACAGTTTATGTGACACAAACAACAAAACGTTACCAAGTTTAAATGTGTACATTGTTGTAAACTTTAGTATCATACACAATATCATTACCTGTCGTGTTTACACATGCGTAGTACCTGAGCAGAAATAGTGCTTTGCCTCCATTCAATATGAAATCTCTTTATTGAGAGGAACAGGCATTGTGTTTGGATAGGCATCAAAAGTACAGCCTGCAGTGGCCAGTAACTACCCCTATAACATTCTATGTGTTTACCTCCAGTAACATCTTGGTCTCATTGATGCTGTTTGGCTTCGTGCTGTGCAGCAGCAAGGCTTTCTGGGAAAGGAAGAGAGCTTTGGATACCTTGTTCTTCTTGATACGGTCCACTAGATTGGATTCTGTGAAAGCTAATCACAACAAATAGCAGTATTGGATCAACTATTTAGAAACTGTGTACAACTAATACAACAATAACTGTCCCTCTTAAAGGCCCACTCTTTGATTTGTGTCTGGATTTCCCCTTGTGGTTAAAACCAGCGTTACAAAAACATTGTTTTGGTTTGAAGCAAGAGCACATGACCCTCCCACGACTGAGTGTTGAGTGGCTGGTACCCCTCTCTACTCCTGCCACTACAGCGACATGCACAGTTGTGTTACCAAACATAACAGCGAACTGGGGCAGAAATATGGGGTTCTGGGGGCGTTATAATACAATTGAGGAGTGTACCTAACAAACATGGCATTTATTCAGTGTCAACAAAGAAGACAGTGTCATATAATACATATTCTACAGCCATGGAAAAAAAATGTCTTCTTTGTTGACACTGAATAAATGCCATGTTTATATACTTATATTTATATTATTATATTTTTTCAAATATGCAGTGGTCTCTTAATTTTTTCCATGACTGTATTAGTGTACATCCTGGTCAGGGACTATTGGAGAACTATTATTAGGAAATAATAATGTGAGGCATTATAGAGTTAAGGACAATGCAAGTGTGATATTATTGATAGTAAACCCAGTACATTTTAGTCGTTAGTAGCAGTAGCAGTAGCCGCTTCAGTGCAGCACGGCGGTTCACCTGGGTTCAGCTGCGGTAGCTGTAGTGACGCCCTGTGGTAAAGTGTGACCAGCTCCAAGTGAAGATCTGCCGCCACGAGCGACAGTAGACCTTTAACGTCTGACTCCTTCCCCTCCTTCCTCCCTTCTTTTTCTTCTTCTCCACGCCACACTTCCGATGCCGCAGAGGAATGTGAGGGAGGGGTGGAACGCGGTTTCTGCCACGACAAGAGGAAAAGGTTTAGGGAGAACCATTGAGTCTCATAGATGGCACACTCATTTAATGTTATGTCATTTTAAACCTTCTGACAGCTAGCTTCTCAGTAGCAATATGCCTAATGTGACTAATGTGACTACATTTCAAGCCATATTTATTCTAGCTCTAAATAAGTTCTAAACAAACCTTATTTGAGATTCTCCTATGGGAGATAAAGAATGAATGGGATTTTATTGCTATGCTGCTAAAATGATAAGGGGTGTCTATTTATGCTCTACACTCTATGCTCATCTTAGAGGTTTTAGCCTCAAGTTGGTTTCTACCTTGATGCGTTGAGACACATTAAAGTTCTAATGCTAGTTTCTCATCCAGCCTCAACACAAACCTGCCACTCTGCCTACCTGTAGGAGGGTGGAGTCACCAACAGTGGCGCTGTCCTGGGGCAGGAGTGTAGTCCAGCCCTTTTCCAGACCCTGAAGACCCACATCCACCACTTCACACACCCTCTGCAAGAGCTCCCCCCGCGATCCCTGCAAGCACAAACACACACCGACACACACATACTGATAAACAAGGCATTTAAATCAATATTAGCAAAAAAGTTCTCATGAAAGGGAGAAAACTTTATGTCTCAGCAGTATTCAGTACTGTAATGGCTGCTCATACACTGCTTACCTTAAGAAGAGAGAACGGGCTGGACACTCCATCATCACACATTACTAGACAGCACACAGAGAAAAAAAACTGTCATGGCAATGGATAGTAATAATGATATGGGGCCTTTAAGTTTAATGTTCTGTAAAGCTACCTTGTTATGTACAATGGAAATAAAATGTCATATTTATTCCACTCATCTCATCTGGAGTTGCCATAACTAGAGTAAGGTGGTGTGTGTATTTCTCACCAGTGTGTGTATTGCAGTTGGCAGCACTCTCTAACAGCAGGGCCAGTCTGAGGCTCATCTCTGCCAGCACGATGCAGTCCACAGATGCCAGGTCACACACGACAGCCACCTCACACAGACTGGACAGACACCAAGCCCACTGGAAAATATTGAAACCAACACTAGGTGTTGCATGATGCTCAGGTAATGGCTCAGGTTGAGAACTGCTGGTCTAATTTCAGTCAAACATGGGCTTTAATTTGACAAATTACTTATCGGGGTATAGTCTAGTGTTTCACTCCTGTACCTGTAAGCATCCTTGAGCAAGATGCCTGACCCCTATCTGCTCCTTGTAATACTTGTAAATCTACTCATTGTAAGTTGCTTTTGATAAAAGCTAAATTACCTTCTTGTAATCTGACTTCCTTCATACCTTTGTTTTGGCCTGTTTTGGCCCCCTGTGTTGAAGCTGTGTCTCCTGAAGGGCCCCCTTTATTTTACGCCACAAAAACAACACAATGTCCAGCACCAGGTCTCCATCGGGCTGCACTTCCTACACACACACACACACACACACACAGGCCTTTTGTTAAAGGTGTACAAATGTAGAGCATAAAAAGATAGTTTGTACATGCTTGTATACGAGGTTTTAACCGTTTAGAACCAGAGGGATCAATTTTTAAAATTAATTTAATAAAATTAAATTTAAAAATGTAAAGTAAATGCAGAAGACCACCCAAATACACACACACACACACACACACACACACACTAACCACAGAAGAGCCGCAAACAGCTTTGTGAAGAGTGTCTACTAGGGCAGTGAACTCATCACTCATCAACATTGTTTCAGACTGACTCTCTGTTGGGAAACACAAACACACAGATAGGAAATCCGGTAAATTGTGTTTAAGCATTGCTTTAGTAATCTGGGTCCAGTTCTAAACGTTTCAACAAAAGGTACATTTTAACAGAATCAGGAGTCTGAAGTCACCTCCTCTTATCTATCTAAAAACATGTTTCTAACACACTGGGTCTAATACCTGATTCTATTTTGCTGAAGAGATACATTACATAAAGAACCTTGAAAAATGTACATACATTATATTAGGATAAAACTAGTTTTATTTTAAACTAGACAAAAAATAATAACAGATTATTTCAGAATCTTACTAACTATCGCGTGGCCCCCCGTAAAGCATGTGGATACACCTTAAGGGTTCCTGACAGCCACATTAAGAACCAGTGCTCTACCAAGTAGAGCAGATCATGCAGCTATTAGTCCACATAAAGCCCCTGAAATATAAGTGTGGTTTCCTACCATCGGTCGATATTTCTTCTTTAAGGAGGAGACTGGAAAATCTATCAATCAAAGCAAGCTCCAGCTCTGCCTTCCTAAACGCATCAGCCTTCACAGTTTGAAAAACACACATACACACGCAAACAGGTGAAGCATGCCTTCAGAAAAGCATACACCAAACTGGACTTGGGAAAATGAAAGCAAAATGAAAGTCATTTGGACATGGGAACATTTTGCGGTGATTCGGTATGCTGTGTGCACGTGTGTGCTACTTACAGGCAAAACCGCTAGAATTTGCTTGGCCAGTGCAGCAAAGACATCCCACTGTTCGTAGTGGAACAGCATCTTGACGAACCTCACCGCAGACAGGAACGACACTTTGTTGCTTGCTGAGAACACACAGCATTTAATGTAGCAGGGAACACAACAATTGTATTCCCTATGTAAAATATTTCTTGTCACATACGACCGCCAGCCCCCACTCCCCACTTTTGACGGTCACAAAACCGAGACGACAAGACATTTAGTGTACATTCCCCTACAGTGGTTTTCTTGTAAGGGTTGAATAAATGAATGCACATTTTACTAAAGATAATATAACTGGATTCAAAAAAAATAATAAAATGATGATTATGATAAGGATTTTTTTGGTTATTTATTATAATAAAATAAGAAACCATTATTCAAAATAACAAAATCCTTTTGTAACCCCTCAAAAAACATCTCACAACCCCTCGGGGATCTCCCCGTGTTGAGATCTCCATGACTGATATGCTGTAAACATAGGGGGGGCGTCAGTGGCTAACCTCTGGTGGCCAGCTCCATCTGTGTGTGCTCCGATGTCAGTGTGCTGGGGGATATGGTCAGGTTGTTGTCATTCTGTGCACGCCGCGCGCGCTTGTTTCGCTTGCCGGCGCTCTGCACTCCTGCACGTAAAAAACATCCTTTTATACGTTTGAGAAGCTGTCGTAACTCCTCTCTGAACAATACGCAGAGTAATGTGCAGGATAGTCTAGTGGTCTAGGTGTTGAACTCCCAGCCAGAAGGTCGTGGGTTCGAGCCCCAGAGTTGGCCTACCTGTAAGCATCCTTGAGTAAGATGCCTA
Source organism: Percopsis transmontana (assembly GCA_025447815.1). Classification (NCBI taxonomy): domain Eukaryota; kingdom Metazoa; phylum Chordata; class Actinopteri; order Percopsiformes; family Percopsidae; genus Percopsis; species Percopsis transmontana. Next base: position 14,208 of record JAOEHI010034540.1, on the reverse strand, counting down.
ACCCCTATCTGCTCCATGTAATAGAACAATGTAATTGTAAGTCACTTTGGATAAAAGTGTCTGCTAAATGACCTAATTGTAATACCTAATCCCTATCTGCTCCATGTAATAGCAGCATATCGCTTAATAGCAGTAAGTTGTTTGGATAAAGGAATCTGATAAATGACAATTTATAATAAATGACGTAATTGTAATGTAAGCAAAGGATTAGATTAGGGGCAGGATAGTCTAGTGGTCTAGGTGTTGGACTCCCTGTCGGAAGGTTGTAGGTTCAATCCCTGGAGGTGGCCTACCTGTAAGCATCCTTGAGTAAGATGCCTAACCCCTACCAGCTCCATGTAATTGTAAATCGCTTTGGATAAAAGCGTCTGCTAAATGACCTAATTGTAATTAGATTGTCTTGACCGTACTGGCAAGTTACGAGCAGTCAGTTACAAACATTTTGTTGTTTGGTTTGAAACTCTGTCTGCCCCTCCTACACCTGAGTGCTGAGTGTCTCCCATTCCTCTCTACCCCTACCGTAGCCCAATGATGCCACTCTTCTCTACCCCCCCCCCCCTTACAGCTTTTGCAAGTTGGATGTTACTGTAGTTTGGGCTCTAACTGTATCCTTCTGTCATTCTCAGTTGTCACTTTCCTGGACAGCTGTGTTCCAGTGGTGTACGATTTTATAAATATAGCAGGTGTTTATACACATGCGTATGTAGGCATGCATTTGCTATGTGCACGTGCATGTCTGAGTGTGTGTGTGAGTGTGTGTGTTGCTGTACCCACCAGACAATATTCTGATGCCAGCAGAGAGGAGTTCCAGGACCACCGCCTGGAGCTCCGGGTCCTGCGGCATGCCAGTCTGCAGTGGCCGTCGCCTACTGTTGCCTAAAGCCTCCAAGATGCCTAGGAACTGTGCCGCGTGGCCGTCAAACAGACCCTTCAAGACGCGATCTGTGGCTGTAGACCCTGACCGCTACAGGTGGGCCAGAAACCAGGATTGGATGGATTTATGTAGGGGAGTAGTGATTGCTGCAGTAATAGCTGGTGCTACCAGAATCAATACATATACATCTAAAACATGGTTCTCATTGTGGGAGTTGCCACATGATGAGAAATGAAAATGTAACGTTTTGTTTTATTCCATATGTTGTATAGCATATACAGTATACATTTTCTATGTTGTTATTATAACCAGTGTTTGCTTTAGTGGGGGATTTTACTAATACAGTGAAACACTGATAAAAGTGAAAACAATTGATGGAGGATATTGTTGTGGTCAATCTGAGAAAAATACACAGACAGAAGATAAAAGTCTATTTTGTCTATTGTTTGTCTATTTGTCTATTGTTTTAGGTTGTAATTTGTTTCTTATAACTCGTGTACTAGAAAAGGTAATCCCTTTTGAAATATCACAAATATTACAAAATGTGTAGGAATCAAACCTTGAGCTAGTTTTACTACTGTTATGCAATTAATATTTGATTGTATATTTTCTCATAATATATTACCAGGTGGACCTCCGTTAGGTTGATCATTGGTTTGGTTGTGACCAGGGTTTTCGATCCCCTCCTGGACGCATACACCAGCTGCTTAAACACCATGGCAGTGAGCTAAAACGCACACACAAAAATTATATTATTATTATATTACTTGATAATGATAAGGATAATAAAACATACTAACACTGTAAAATAACCCACTTTGACTGTAGCTTCTTTGTAGGCTCTCAGAGTCTCAATTGTAGAAGAAATCTCACTCTGCTGCTCCAGAACAGCCAGGTCATTGATCTTTCCGAGGGCTCTACTTGCAAATACCTCAACACACACAGAAGCAATGATGCACAGAGGTGATGCGATCATATAAACGTAACTTCAGAGTATTATGTTAGAATAACTGTAGCATACTCTAGATCAACACCACACAGACACAGGCTTGCAGATATTACATCAAAATAAAAATATAACTGAGAAAGATCATCAACTGAATATAACTATAAGATGGATGACTTATTTTTATAGTATAATATTACAGTCATGTCTAATAGCTATTAGTATTGGAATTGGTCTACCCAAGCCCCTGTGTCAATAGCCTTGCCGCTATTGACACTCAAGTGATCTCGGCAACTACAGTATAAAAAGTAGAAAAAAAATAGATAGTCGGCAAAAGAACATGACTGCTTTTCAAAAACATAGGGACGGAAGTTACGACTCATGACCAACCAGGGCCGCCAATCGACCATTTTTTACGTAGATTTACATGAGCAGAGAGCAAATAGTATGTTCATATTGTGTGTGGCTGTGTTTCACCTCTGCCTGTTCTGATGCCTGGTTGTCATAGTAGCACTGGCACACTGCACAGTAGAGTGTGGCCCTCCAGGGCAGGTACTTGGCAGCCATCAGGGGAACACATAACTCCAAACTGACACTGGCCCACAGCAGGTATTCCAGTGCCTGAGCACCGAAGCAACAGTCAAACAGAATCACATGAACAGGAGAAGAGGCGAGACAGAGAAAATGGTCAGGTAAAGCAAGGGTTCTCAAAGCGGGAGTCGAGACCCCTTGAGGTGTTGCAAGGTACTTCTCTGGGGTTGTAAGATGATTGAAAATGTATTTTAGTTTTATTGTTGCTTGTTTTTATTGTCTTGACGTGTATGGGTATCTCTATATTTGTATGTTGTTATTAGCCTGGCCAGAGTTTTTCATGTCATGTAAGTGTGCAGCTGATTCATCAGTCAGTTATGAATATATATTACTAATATTATTTTACAAAACATGATGCATGGCTTGGGACAGTTAGTCCAACATGTACAGTAAACCACTATTGATGTTAAGGAACTTGTTTGCTAGATGAAAGGTTTTGCTGTGGCCTTCACTACCTGCGCGCTACAATTCATGGTCATCAGGTATCGACAGACATTGTAGATGTGCAACGAACCTACAACATATCACAGAAAAAGTCAGAGAGATAGAGAAAGGGAGAAAGAGACATGTGTTTACTGTATAGTGTATACATGTTTTATACATATTTCTGTACCTTCACAATACACAGGGTTTTTCTATTTCCTACAGAACTACCAAATTACCTTGGTTCCAGACTCCTGAATCTCAGACAACTCAATTCAGTAGAGTCTGGTATTGCCGTTGTTAATGTCTTTTTTCCAGGTTAGAGCAAAATATTGAGCCAATCAGCACCTTTGTGAACAGGTGAATTTGATATAGCCCCTATAACATATTTTCTTTGCATAAACAACATGTTTTGATAATATCGACCGCCCACTGAAAACGGCTAACTTGAATGCAATGTCAGACTGAATAATGGAGGGTTAGCAAAAGGGTCATTCAGTCTGATTATCAGGCTATGAAACAGCCCACTCCCTATAAATATACAGTAGTCTATTTAAAATATGACACGTGTAAATTCTTTTTTGTGTTCTATTAAATTCTATTTTAGCAAATTCTACTTTACAACCATTTTTGTTTTTCTGTTTTTTTCAATGTCTCCTGTCTCTTTTAAAAATAGATGCAGTGCTAAAATCAGCTATACCATTATATAAATGCATGTGCTGGTGTTCATGTCGCTGAAAGGCCTGCATCATAATCCTAATGAAGTCCAGCATTCTCAGCAGCCCACGCAGTCCCGCCTCACTGAGGACAGTGGGCTTTTTCTCCAGCTCAAACGTGCACAGGAAGCAGCCCTGCAGTGCGCGGACCTGCAAACACGTGTACGTGCGTGTCAAGTTAGATTTACCTCTGAATTTTGTACGTCAATACATCAAGCACTCATGACAGCCACGGACATGAAGCGCGTACCTTCATGTCCAGTGTGTCTTGATTCGTGTCAAAGCCTTCAGGGAAGAAACAGCCCATGAAGTGTTCCACGTCTGTGACGTCAGCGATGTTCACTGGGCTGAACTGCTGCAGGAATGGGATGTAGCCCTGCCACAAGGCCAGCTGGTACAACTATGAAGGAAACAGAGGAAATGGACACGGGAGCAAATAATGAGTATATAATATCGGACACATGGATGTGATTGGTTCCACTGCAGGAAATGGCATGTATGAAATTTAAGTCCAAGCTATCTTCTATCTAATTTCTACATAAATTTAGCATCTAGTTTCAAACGTGTTTCATAACGCCTCTACGATTTGCAAATCAGTAGTAACTGTAACTGGTTACCTTTATACCGAAGAGAAAATCTGCAACTTCCAGCATACGCCCCTGATAGAACTTCGATGGAAGGCGATGTTTATACTTGCTCCATATTTCCATCAAGAGATTTATCCTTAGGAAAGAGGGTAAGAGGTAACAGGTAAAGGTAAAAAAGTTAACACTGATTCATTGCAATGCCAAAAATTCACCTATTTGGACTATGGCTATGTGAAAACAAAGCTATGTTTAGCTAACCTCAATCAGTGGTTGTCAACATACATAAAGAGCTTTATATTTATATCTTCCATCCTAAGCCTTTTTGACCCATGTGACCCCAAAAGGTATATCATAGAGGCTACCTTTTGTTGCATAATCATGTGAAGTAACGTTAATTAGTCAAGTAAATGGGCAATATACATGTATTGTATTACATATAATACAAGTAGATACAATAAAAAAGCAGGAAAGACGTTATTTCAGTCTCGAATCTTCTGGTCTCCCAATATGACTTTTTTAGCTCCAGTTGAGAGCCACTGGTCTGCGTATCATTCATTGAGCTCCATGTCAACGTAAAGTAACGTTAGGCCTAACGTTACTGTATCGGTTATCTAACGTTACTCAGTACCTTACCCTTTCGTATAACTGCTGTTGTCTTGGCTTGAAGTGGCTCGTTTCATTTGTGCTAAAAACGAATTAATCTCTCTTTCAAAGCCAGCAACAACTGGGTTTCGTTTGCTAAGTTCCCCATAATATAAAGCTGGAAAGTCCATTTTTGTCCCCATTTCAGAATACTATTGCTTCAGCCTGCTGCTAGCTAAAATGAATGCCTAACAACAAAGCGATCCAGACTATGGGCATGACCGATATCACCACGGTAACTAACGACGCTGTGCGTTCAGCACAAGAAGGCGGAAAGGAATAATAAAAAACACTTACCACAGGGCGAATAATGTATGCATTTTTATTTATTAGAGAAGTTATCAAAACAGAAAAAAACAAAGTCAAAGAAATAAATACAGAACCAAAGCCCACAGATATAGATTTCTTCTTCTTATGATAATTAGATAAGCCTATAGGTCCTATGTCACATGCTCTCATCTGTATTTCATTGTTCTACTATTCAACCAGAGATGACTTATTGAACTTTCCCTAAGGTATTCACCATCCACAGACCACCACATTGATATGAGCTAAAGATAAGTTTTACCAACACACAACTACGCAGTATTGCGAGTTCCTCATACTTTCTGACTGAGCTCAGAGAGAAAAGATACACAATTTCAGCAGTGCCTAATGCTGTCCCATACAAACTCATCAGTTCTCATTCTCACCAAACATCCACCGTACATACACAAACCTAAAGCTTTTGGCACCCAGAGCCTGGTCGGCTAATTCTCTGGCAAATACGCTTCACACACACACACACACACTTGGACAGGGGCATTTCCTGGGGAATGAGGACAGGGGTGTCAGCATTGTCCCTACCCAGTGTCACATCATGGCAGAGAGAATGAGCGAGAACGAAAGAGAGAGAGACGGTCACATTTAGAGGAATGGAAGAGAGAGATGGGGGGGGCTAAACAGTTGACATCATTGTTCTAGAAAAATCCAACACTTGGCAGGGTCAACGTGTGGTGGTGGTGGTGGTGGGGGCGGGCGGTGCTTAGACAGTGGACACAAGCTGAGATGTTAGAGGGGAGGGGTTGGGGAGGGTTATAAATGGGCCTGCATAGACAGAATAACAGCAGCCCCCACCTCAGCCTAAAAGCCCGCTGGATCGAAGAGACTTTGACTCCACCAGCTACACCACAATCACCAGCTACCAATTGACCCGGGATCCAGGCCATCTTCAACCTCTCCTGCATCATCATCATCATCATAATCGTCGGCATCATGGACATCCCCATTCAGTACCCCTGGTACCGCCGCACGTTCTCCACACGCCTGTCCGACCTGGCCTCGGTCGAACCACTTTCTGATTGGCCGATGATCTGGCCATTCCCCTGGTCCCTCCCTCTGACACGCCCCCTGCGCTGGATGAACTGGCCCGACAATGGACACAGTGAGGTAAAACCATATAGGTATAGGCCTATATAGAGTTTCAATGGCCTGACTCGCTCGTATGAACAACCTATAATTATATAAAATGTACACTTTAGTGAGTTCAGCTGAACATACAGTAACAGACTTGGGCTACAAGGTAAAGTTGCATACAGTAAAGTGTGAGTTACTTTACAGTGTGTTGCAGTGTTACAGTTTTAGTTCAGTATTCCCAGAGGTTGTGGTGCATCGTGAGTGACTGACCCTGTGTGATGTCTGCATAGATGCGTGTGGAAAAGGACCGATATGTCATTTATCTGGACGTGAAGCACTTTTCCCCCGAGGAGCTGTCTGTCAATGCCAGTGGGGATTATATCACAATACATGCCAAACACGAGGATCGGCAGGTCAGTAGGGGCCAATATTGCTCATTCTTATCATATGTTTTGAGTTATTTTGTCTCATTAGTCCAATTTTCATGTTGAGGTTGGGAAGAGCTATGCTGGAAATTCCCTGATCTCAGAAGAACCAATCATAACGAAGGTGTCAGTTGTTCCGCCCTAATAGGTGCAACAGAACTGACAAAGGACAGTCAGGGAGATGTCAAGCAAGCAGGATCTGCATATGCCTAGAAAGCATTGGAATCCTCGTGTTCAATCCAATCCAAAATAACACACGTGTATGGTACTGATTTATCCATGTGTATTTATCCATCAGGATGAACACGGCTACGTGTCAAGGGAATTTCTGAGGAAGTACAAGCTTCCTGCAGGGGTTTCAGGCGCTGACATCACTTCCAGTCTGTCGTGTGACGGTGTGCTTACAATTACCGCTCCACGCTCATCCAGCTACCCAGAGCGTACTATTCCTATCACCTGTGAGGACGGAGCTACACAGCAGAACAAATAGAGCTCATATAGTTTGGCAGACAAGTTTTACAGTATGCTTGTCTTCCTTGGTGTTGACATGTCAGGGTCGGTTGCATTGACGTAATAGCTAACCCCTAATGGTTCTGATAAACAAAAGATACCTTATATGCCCAGAAACTAACATATTCAGCTAATATAACTACTGCTACTGCAACACAGTTTACTGTATGGGGACACACTAAGGCTTTTTTGGAGACATGTTGGCAGAGAGAAGCAGGCTAAGGTTGCCTAACAGAGAGGATCATTATCATATCACAAGCCTATGGAACTCGGTTTTCCTCTCTGCCTAAAGCTTTCACTCAGTTATTTATATGTGGACAGCTTGTCATTATTGAATTTAAAATTGGACTCTTCTTTCTAAGAGAGAAATATATGCATTGGCACAGGTTAACTGAGTGCTATGGTCAAGGTGATATTAGCTTAAACCAAAGGGTGTTCCTAATTGCAAGCCAGCATAACTTTCTGTCAAGCTAGCCCACCAGTAAGTGCCTGTTTAAGAATAACAGACTAAAATTACAATGTCATGGTATAACACTATTGGAGAGGGCATAGGGACAATGTCAGTTTATGTTCTTTATTCCTTGAGGTACAGCATTGTGTTGGTTTCTGCATGTGCGAGAAGGGGGAAAGTTTCTGATAGCATAACATTTTCCATGTTACTATAAAATTCATACTTAAAGGTACACTCCTTGATGGAGTTAACATCCCCAGAACCCCACAATGCCTCCACAACCACCTGTATGTTTCGAAACACAACTGTGCAGAAACATGCACATGGGTGTAGGGGGAAGGGTAGAAAAGATGGCACTTATCTTGCATTGGAGGGGTGTCTGTACAAACATTTTTGTACAGCTGGTTTTAACGACGAGGATAATTCCAGACAAATTGAGGAGTGTCCCTTTAAGGAGTAGGGACCAACTTATATAATGTTATGGAGAGGGAGGTCGACAAAGAAGAGAAGTTTGTTGGAGCAGGAGTAACGTAGGTAGCAACTATAAGGAGAAATCTCGAAAGACTCCTTGTCTGGGGAGATGGGGCTCTGTGCTGCTAAGGTGTGTGTGGGCGAGTGTGTGCATACAGTATGTGTGTATGTTTATGTGTGCGAGTAGGCACACAGGTGTGCATAAGCGTGTTTTTGTGCCAAAGTCTCATAGCTGCAACAGTGTCTGCTGCTTGTTATGGATAATACATCATTATTGTAAGTAGCGTTTAAAACAACACCCAAATGTATTAACACACTGCTGGTAACTGTTGGGGTGATTACAATAAATAGTGAAAAAAGAAATGGTCTATTGCTTATTTATTCATTTTCAGTCCCATTACCTTTAAGATGCATAGCATTGTAACTATGTTCTTAATACTAATTCATTTAAAATAAATGACTATTCTGGAATTTTTAATTCACTAGCTGTAATATTTTACTTTAGCAAAACAATAAAGTACAATGGAATAATATGAGACTGAAAAATGTCCCCATGGAGACATTTTATAACATACAAAATAAAGACGTCAGATGCTCTATCAAGCAGCATTGATCCTTAGCCAACTTAAATTCCTTATATGCATTTATGAAAGCAATATATGTGTACACAGCGAAGTCTCCCGTAACGTTATGCATCTATCGTCTTCTGAAGTCATCAGCGATATGCAATCCCATTCAGCAAGATGACGCAGGTAGGCTTCAATCAGGCGTGTCAGCCATTGGTGACAAGGGCGTGGTGGGCTTTTGTCCTCAGTTACAGTAGAAGTCCCATTTCTGCAATCAACATAAATTGTACTATAAGAAAATTTGACATTCCTGTGCACCCATGTGTGTGTCTGTGTGTTCACCTGTCGGGTATCCGAACCTGACCCAAAAGCAGACACAGACAGACTAACATCCAAAAGGTTGCTTTAATGCAAAGGGACCAAAGAATTAAAAAAAGGCAATGGTCAGCAACAGTTAATCCACAAGAAAAGGCTAACAAAAGAGGCAGGCAGCAGGAAAGGCAACATTATGACACAGGCAGAGTTAAAAAAACAAACAAAAAAACAGGCAGAGATACAGGCAGGTAATTGAGCTTCTGACAAAACAGTGACAAAACACACAAGAACAGCCCAGACAAAAGAGAGAACAGAGACTAAATACAATAGGGGTGATTGGGACATGGGAAACAGGTGAGACAGATAATTGGTAAAAGGGGAGGGGCCAGGGACCGGGAGAAGGAACCAGACTATAAAAGGGAAAAAGTGCAAAACTAGGGAAGGGCCAGGCAGAACACTAGACAGACACACTAGGAGCAGGCTGAACTGTGACACCACCTACATCAGTCTTGACTTCTGTATTAGCAGGCATGAGAACATGTATCTCCTCCACTATACTGCTGGGGAAGTGTCCAATTCGGGCCTCTTGCTGTCCATAGTGCGAGTCCTGCACCTGTAGAATCACACAGAACATTTTGCAATTACAATTATAATCTGGTCATTTAGCAGACACTTTTATCCAAAGCAACTTACAATTACATGGTGCTTTTACATGGAGCAGCCTATCCTATTATATTTTTTTTTATGTAAATCTGTTCCGCTGCTTTTTATGGTGAAAATTAGGCATTACAATGTTTTGAATTGGTCACTGACTGCTTACTTACTGTACAGGTCACCAGTTTGTAAACAATCGGGGGCCCGGGGGGCTCAGCTCCCCTTGAATAGACACAAGCCCCCTTGAAAACATGATTTGGGAAATGTTGGTAGTGCTTCAAAAGATTACTTACCATAAGGTTTCTGCCACTATTTTTCACAGTAATAAATTGTATTGTACAGGAATTGTTGAATTAAAAATGAATGATGGTAGACGGTGTTATTAATTAATAATTTGTTCCAGCTGCACCGTTCCTATCTTCATAGTAATCTGACCATAAGAGAAGAATTTCCTTTCTAAGTGTAACTCGTGGGCAGATTAAAACCACTAAAATTAATTTTGTAGTGGTTTTAAGGTAAGGGAGGTATCATTTTCCCAACTAGATGCATTCAGTGTTGTTGAGTTTGTTCTGTGTTATGATTGATACTAGTTGGTGAGGACTGGAATATAGGCAGCCTGATCTTTTCTGTACTTTTATCATTGTTCCTTCATTAACTGTTTTATCCCATAGGCTAGGTTTTATTGCTTCATGGCATTTGCATTTGATCCATCATTGGCTTGCATCTTGGCTGTTTTACCACTAATGACTCATTCTTCTCCTCTCATTCCTTTCCTCTCTGAGGAAAGTGAGCCCCTGCTTTATACAGTTGTTAATGCATAGTATATTGGTTGGTATTATGAATCACTTACGCTGCCTGACCAGAAGAGGTTGCCTCTGTCTTTCAGCATGGCGTAGACATAGATTAGCTGTCCCTGCCTGAAGTCGATGAACCTGCAGTCTCCTGGGTAATAGTCCTGCAATGCACGGGCTATCAAGATAGGGTCTGGACAGGGAGGGAGAAAACCAAGCCGAAAAAAGAAGGAAGGGACTTTAGGTCGGGCAGGAAGGGTATTTAATATAGTTCAGATGATTTATATTTATCATAGTTTATGCCTTTCCATATATACAGTGTATATATCATGCCCTGTTAGCAATCTCCCTTAGTCTCACTGCCTGCCAATTACTCAGAGCGGTGGCCATCTTGAGAATCTACCTCCTCCCCTAAAAATTATCATACGAGTCGACCAGTAGCCAATCAGGAAACTCAAACAAATAATTCCAATAGCAAGCAATGTCAGACTAGTTGGCAGGCAGCGAGACCAAAGGAGAGCAGGCAAATGCTAACAAGGCTGGTACTCAAGCAAACAAAGCATTCAGTTGTGGGATAATAAAGTGCTGTTACTACATTATCTCTTCAGTAGGGCCATGATGCATGTTATCTATATGGTCAGCAGTAAAATAAGACGAACAAAACACACATGGAACTAATCGTTTTTATCTAACAGTTACAGACAGGATATGGTGAATATAATGTCGGGGAGAGTGCTACTCACGGCTGCACTCAGAGTCAGCGCAGAGTTTCTTGTCAGAAATTTTGGGCATCTGCCGTCCGGCCTCAGAGAACGACAAGCAAACACCCAGCAGTAGGGCCAGCCAAAGTGTGCAGGACATGTTTAGTATGTCTCAATGCAAGCACTTCACTATTCTTATGTAACAGAAGGTGTCTACTGGGATGTCTCTTCTGCTCTGTCTGAGAAGGAGGTTAAGCTGTGGCAACCCACTCTCCCTCCGCCCACATTTCCCAATGTTCTCTCTCACTCTCTCTCTCCCCTACAAACACACCCACACATACAGACAAACAGAGCTCCTTTCAAACCTTTACACCAGGTAAACAAGGTGGGGGTAGGATGTGGGTGGGGGGTGCAGATTAGACAAAGTCCTGGTTGTGTGTTGACCCCCCCCCCCCCCTCCCCCAACCCCGCCCCAAACACCCAAGTGTACAACTGTTAATTGTCCTTGCATTCCTCTGTGTGAATCCACCCTTTCTCTATCTGGTTCTGCCACTAGATGTCAGGGCTGTGGTATCTCTAACAGGTGTCCTTCAGCTTCTCTTTCTCTCTCTGTTATTTATATCTGCATTATATTGCTCTCTCACTCTTTTGAAAAGAGGCGGAGCCAATTGTAATATTTACATGTGTTTCCACCTCCCTGCTCAGAATGGTTGCTCCAAGGAAACAAGCAGAGCTTCACTTAGGGCTTCACAAACACTCCCAAACAAGCCCTACGCGCGCGCACACCCACCCACGCGCACATTCAAGCAGTCATCAAACAGGAAGAATACACCGGAGTTGGCTGCGAACTGTCAGGTAATTTAGACTTCTTTTTTTGCCCATTTAAAAGCATAGAGCCTGGGTTAAGTGGGTTACAGTATGTGAGATTTGAATGGGAAAATGACTATAAGTTTACAGTGTTTAGTATCTTAGCTGTGAATGTTATAAGAAATTACTGTATGGTAACTGCATGATAAATATGAGAAGATCTTTACTGGTGAGCTGACTGATGCTAACGTTAGACGAAGAGGCTGGCAGGTCGAAAAGGAGTGTTTAAAAGAGGAAAAACTGCTAAAATCTTTATTAATAGTGTCTGTTTCGGTTGAGATACACTTAAGTTATGTTGTGTGCTGTGACTATTAATAGAAAGCTAAGAGTAGATCAAGGGTGTGAGGGGGTTGGCCTGGGAGGTATGAATTGACTTGTTATTAGGATTAGGGACATACATAGTTACGTAATCAGGGAAGTTTCGTATTGGTGGGTGTTGGAATAGTACTGGAATTCAGGAATTGGGTGGGTGGAGGGGTACAGCAAATGATAGCCTTGCTGGTATTTCAGTCAGGGCAACACAAACAGGTCCCAGACAAAGGAACTGGTGAGGGCTGAATGAGATTACATTACCTGACAACAACCAGTCTAAGACAATTAATCGGTGTTGAAATGCAATGAAAACCCTCCAAAAAGTCTCTACAAAATCTTCTAACTTGTAACTTGTATCTAACTTGTGTTTCCCTATAGTACTAAATGTACTAAATGCTACATTTCTTTTTCATGTACACAAGGATGAATAATCTTTGAAGAGAAGAGTGACACGAACATATCCAACTATGGCCCATTGAAGTTTGAGGCAAGCGAGATTGTATTCCAACAGACCAGACCATAGCAGTCAAGAGCAGAGCATCCAAGTACCAAAAGACTAAAAGACCCGAGTCCCGGATTAAGTCCAAGAAAACCTTAGTTTTACTGTGTGTGTTTAAATTGGAGAGGGGGATCTGAAATCACTGCACTATCAGCTATGCTTTCTGATTCCTGACATCTACACCTCAGAAGAAATGTTCTCACCGAGGAAAAGCAGTCTTCCCTCACCCACTCTAGAGGACTCCTTTTTCCCCATCTCCTCATCTCTCTCCCTGGCTCTCCCTCTATCGGCCTCCTCTCCTCTCTCTGGTGTGGTTGACCGAGACAGTGACATAGAGCCAGATCTGATCCTCGCTGCAGAACTGGGACAGGCGTTACTGGAGAAGAATGAAGAGTTAGCTGCTAGCTTGTTACAGAGGGAACGGGAGTTTGAGGTGAGTGTAAATATGAAATACAACAAGGGATTTCAAAGTGTGGGGAGTGACAGCAAGATACATTTTTATGCCATTTTTATTGGTTGGGGATAGGAAGAGCTAGCTTCCCCATTGGTCCCCCATGTTTGCCCATATGCTGTATGGTTTATGGAGTGATCACTTACTTTCTTCCAACAGGTGTCATCAAAGTGATTGAGTGTAGCTTTAACAGGCATCACTTCATAATCTCCACATTTAATTAGCTATTTAACGGTGTCTGTGGTTCTTTATATTATATATATTAATACTTTATGTTATGCTATTAAAAGAGGGTCAGGAGAGGGACGTGGTTCAAAAACTGGCCATAGGATTGTCTAGTGGTCAGGGGGTTCGACTCCTACTCAGAAGGTCATGGGTTCGAGCCCTGAGGGCCTACTTGTAAGCATCCTTGAGCAAGATAGCTAACCCCTACTTGAAATTATACTCATTGTAAGTCGCTTTGGATAAAGGCGTCTCCTAAATGACCTAATTGTAATAAAAGCATCATGCTGTATCTTGAAGAAAATGATTGAAAAAAACATGAATGAGGTTTGATAAACGCCTTTCAGACTTTACAGCAAGAGAAACACGTTCTTCAAAGAAAACTGGAGATGAGTGAGCTGTCGCTGGGGCAGAGAGAGGCGGAGCTGACCTCTGACCTCGCCGCCCTACAGGCCGAGCTGGAGCGGCATCACAAGCAAGGGCGGGACCGCAGGAGAGATGAAAGTGACCAGCTGACGCAGCTGGCCAATCACAACCAGCGCTTGGTGGAGCAGCTAGCAGAGGTTACACACACACACACTCATTAAATTAAGAGAGAGAGAGAGAGAGAGAGAGAGAGAGAGAGATATTGCTGTAATTACTGTTTAGATTTCTATTGGTATTGTACCTTTAGCTTTAGCAATATGGTTGTAATAACTGTCATTCTAATAAAGCTGAATTGAATTCAGAGAGAGAGAGAGAGAGAGAGAGAGAGAGAGAGAGAGAGAGAGAGAGAGAGAGAGAGAGAGAGAGAGAGAGA
>JAOEHI010034529.1:0-22500 GCA_025447815.1 Percopsis transmontana | reverse complement strand
ATTCTAAAGAAAACATCTGCATGTGTATCTGTGTGTGTGTGTGTGTGTGTGTGTGTGTGTGTGTGTGTGTGTGTGTGTGTGTGTGCGCCTGTACCTGCAGCACTCGACTCATCCACTGGAAGCTGTCTTCTTCTGTGGCATCTGGCCTCTGCTCTGCAACGACCACAATCCTGTCATCATGTAACACTCTGATGGAGAACACCGCTATCCTGCACACGCACGCACACACACACACACACACACACACACACACACACAATTATATACAAGCAATTATTATTGGTTCACGTTTTCTTGTTCAACTCTATCTGTCTGTCTGTTTTTTTATCTGCCTTCAGCTTGACTGACTGTCCACCTACCAATCTATCCGCTCTCAGCCTGCCCGTCTATTTATCTACCTACCTGTCTGTCTGTCTGTCTGCCTGTCTACCAACCAACCAATCAATCAATCAGTCCCTCTGTCGGGCCCTTCCTACCTTCCTCTGTAGACAAATTTCATTGGCTCCACAGCAAGGGCGGTAGCTACGATGTCGTCAGCATTGTGGCGACGCCCTCCCACTAGCATGAGGCCATCCATCTTCCCCACCACATACACCACGCCCCCAGAGGGCCCGCCTCCCTGGCCCGGGAAATCCTGGCCTCCCAGGAAGCCCAATAGGCCAGAGCGTGTGAACGGAAGCTCACTGATTGGTGCTCCGCTGGCTGTTACCGGGTAGACCTGGCAGAAGAGTTTTTGTAATTAAACTGATGTATAATCTTTAAATGAAGGCATGTTTAGTTTACGTAATGAAACATGATTATTTGTAGTCATAATGCTATCTTGCACTATCTTGCACTAAATGTACAGTATAGACATTATTTCTATGCATTTAGGCCTAGTATGTAAATAACACCTCAGTTATTAGTATACAGTAAACTATTAGCCAAAGGTTTATGCATACTGTATATGATAATAAAACAGCTAAACATTCCCTGTATGCACACATATTTAAATCATAGAATATAATAACAATAATAATAATATATTATTAAATCCCTACATGTATGTACAAAGGAAGGATATTAGATAAACAATATTTTACTATGGACTGGCAAACACATGACAACAGTCTCTGTCAGGTCATATTACATTTTTTAAATATAAATATGAATAAAAATAAAATATTCTTCAGAATATCATTCTGGGGCCCATATGATGAGACTAAAGGGCTGTATATGGGCTCTGGGCCAAGGTTTTACCCCCCCCCCCTGCCGTAGCCTTATCGGGTCGTAGCTCAAAACTGTTCTTGGTCAGTCCAGCCAGTCCAAAGTAGGATGAGCCAGTCGCCACAGAACACACACACACCTCTCCTATCTCATCAGCCCTACACAGCTGTGGGACGCCGTCCACTTTGACCACACACACCACCGCTGGAAAGAGAGAGAGAGAGAGAGAATGTTGTTGGTTGTGTGGTCGTCGTAGATGGCAGGAGTTAGTGCTGCTGGATGAGTCTGACTTAAGTTCAAAGTCATGTATATGTGCTGCTAATTTCTCCAAGGAGAGCTTTTTAAACTTTACAAAAAACAAGCTGGGCTTCGGTTCGACCCTCCACCTCAACAAAGATGCTGTTCCTTCAATATATGACGGATCATCATCAGATAGGGCGAATAACCGATAATATAAGACTTGGTATAGGCTATTAAACACAACTTGCTGTTATGTCGATTTGTACTAAGGTGTCCCTGAAATGGAATAGTCATCTTTCTAGGCAGCTGTTTACAAAATGCTGATTTACAAAAAACTTTGGTTTTCCGTGCGTGCTGTGATTTGACGAGAAATGTAAAGATGCAGTGTTGTGGGACAGACAGACAGGAAGCCAGACCGACCTCCAGGAAGGACTGTGCCTACATCCTGCAGGGTCAGGACGGACAGTTTCTCGTCCGAATCAACGCGGACGACTCCGTGACTCAAACCCTGCATAGACAACACCCCTCGACACATCCCAGAATCCTCCACTGGCCTAGGAAGTAGACAGGAGAGAAGTTAATTGTGGTCACTATACATTATTTGCACATTAATTGAAATGTGAATGGGAATGTCCTCGTGTGTGTGTGTGTGTGTGTGTGTGTGTGTGTGTGTGTGTGTGTGTTCAGCTTATAACTTTTGTTAATTACTTCTAATGCATGACTGAAAATTAAGTTGCTTTACTGATACTCTCTTAAACGCACACACACAGTGTGTGTTAAGACCACCCAGAAGATGTTAGAAGTTGATAAGAGGTTTGTTTGGAACCCACCAAACCAGGATATAAGGAAAAGTTTTACAACAGTCTGGTTTTAAACTGCAACTGCAGTGTGTGTGTGTGTGTTGGTGTGTGTGTGTGTTGGTGTGTGTGTATGTTTGTGTGTGCACCTCCTTAAAGTGACAGTCAGGGCTTCAGGAGAGGAGGCACAGGGGCAGATGACGTTAGCTTTCAACCCTTTAGTCTGGAACACGTTTAGAAAGGCATCACACGACGACACGGACCCTGCACACACACACACACACACACACACACACACACACACACACACACATTAAAACAATATATAACAGTCTAGAGGCCTGTTTTCCAGCGCAAATTGAACGAACGCTCTGTAACACCAGTGTGAAGGTGTTAAACGCTCACTTGTTTTATTAAGAATAAAACCACTTCACGAACACTGTGTTACAGAAATATAACGCTTAAGCATGTGTGTGTGTGTGTGTTTTCTTACAGGGGTTAGATCCGTCGGCCACCACTAGGAGGCGTAGTGAGCTCAGGTTGATGTCTCGTTGGTCTCGATGAGCGACCAGCGCCCAGTGCATGTCACGTGACTTAACACACGCTACTTTGGCTACACACACACGTACAAACAACACACAATAAACACGACAACACACATAACGCATATCCAAACATAATAACACACAACCCACAAAACACACACAACACAAAAGTAAACACACACACCAACACACAATTAAAGTCTGCTCACAACATCTATTTCAAAATATCATCTGTATCATGTATTTCTATTCAAACTAAATAGAGAGTGCAACCAATCAGAGAGCTTCTCTCTATTTACTGTGATTGACAAGCACCACCCCCACAGCGGAGGCAGCAGGTGGTCGTACCTTTGTACTGGCACACCTTCTGGATCCATGAGAGAGGGTTGACCTTCATCAGCGCGTATGGGACACTGACCACATGTAGCATGTTCATTACACCCTGGGAGAGAGACATAGAGACACAGAGAGAGGGAGGGAGAGAGAGGGGGGGAGTTACTGTACATTGACAGACAGATGAAAGACCACTAGATAGATAGATAGATAGATAGATAGATAGATAGATAGATACAGTAGATAGACAGATAGATAGATAGATAGATAGATACAGTAGATAGACAGATAGATGTAGTTAGACAGATAGATAGATAGATAGATACATAGACAGATAGATAGACAGATTGACATATAGATAGATAGATAGATATACAGATAGATAGATATACAGAAAGATATATAGATACAGTATATAGATAGACAGACAGATAGATACTGTATATATATATATATAGATCGATAGATAGATAGATAGATATATAAATAGATATATAGATAGACAGATGGATAAATAGATAGATATATAGACAGATAGATAGATATATAGACAGTTAGACAGAATAGTTAGAATATTACTGTCTGAACTCCGTGCCACAGGCCAACGTCCTTCTTGAAGTCGAGCACATTTACTATGGTCTCAGCTAGGGAGAAACAGAGACAGACATTTTACTTAGTGTACTGTTGCACCCAGATTACAGTATGTGAGGTGAACAGCATCAGACTGGTGTTACAGTTTACAATTAAAAGAAGTGTACATCAATTTTTTTTACACAAGTTTGTTCACTCCAATTTGTGCGTGTGTGTGTGTGTGTGTATACCCTCTGTGTAACAGCAGGACTGTGTAAGTGCCTGACAGTGTGTCAACATGGCCTCTCTCGTCACCGTGACGCCCAGTACACTCCCAGTATCCTGACAGGTCTTATACTGGGAGGGAGAGAAACAGTAAGACAGAAAGTAAAAATAGTTGAAGATGACGTTTGAAACACAAACAGACAGAATATCAGTTGTATAATTATCTATATACTGTATATATACAGTAACTGGTATAATAATTGTAATAAAGGTCTGCGTGCATGTGTGTGTACCTCTATATAGGCTGTGTCCTCGTTAGCGTCTTTGATGTGAGGGAACCAATCTCTGGGCGGTTTAGTCAGGTGTCTGGATTCTGTCACTACCCACAATACCTTGGGCCAGCCTGTACACGCACGAAGACATGCACACAAAAAACAAATGTCCACCTAATGTTCCTCTTCACAATAAATAGCATTAACATTGTTATGATGCTGCGTTGCTCTGTGTGTGTGTTTCAGTATATGGGTGGGTGTGTGTGTACGTGTGTGTGTGTGTGGGTGTGTGTGTGTGTGTGTGTGACCTTTGAACTGCAGTATATCGCCTGTAGGTGTCCTGGGTAATCCTTTATGACAGACGTCACTCGTCAGAGCAACAGAAACACCGCAGCTTCCTAACAGGAAGCCAATCTGCTGGCTACCTGCATCCTGGACACATTATCATTATTATTATTATTATTTATGATACCATGGCTATTATTATCTCTAATAATATTAATAGTAATAATAATAACTACAGTACACCACTCCTACCTTCCTGGACAGGGGGACCTCTATAGGAACAGGAACCACCTCAGCCAGTAAACATCCGTAGAACGCTGTCATGAACGAGGCAGGATCACTGTTAGGGAATACCAGTGCCACCTGTGACAAAGATTGGAATGACAGAGTTAGGCGGTAGAACTCGTATGTGTGTGCTGACAGAGAGAAGGGTTTCCACTTCTCATCTTATCAATGTCTCTCTCTCCCCCCTCTCTTTCTCCAATAACAGAGCTGTAGACGCTTTCATCCTAAAACACACACACATACACACACACACACTCATTTTGGTGTCTAAGCACAGTTGGAACAAGCTCCTCAGAGCCAGTCAATCGCGTTGCAGCAGAGTCGTTATCTCTGAGTGGCCATCTTGGATCCATGGTGGCTCCAGTTGTTTATTACTGATGATGGCAGCTAGCACACTAACTGCTCCCTAATAGCTCCCAGACTGGATTAGAGGAGACAAAAGTGGACTGGACTTAACTACACTGGACTGGACCAGACCAGACCGGACTGGATGAAAGTAGCCGAGCTAAATGGGATAAATGTAAACACACTTTTTGGAGTTATAGACTAGTACTGGTACTCATTCAATTAGATTAGAATTAAAGTATTTAAATCTACATTGACATAATCAATGTTGATACTGTTGATAATGTTCTCCTCCACATTGAGAGAATTTCATAATGCAGACCAACAGCTCCATATAAGTTTTTATTTGTGTGTGCAATACATCACCAAGGGATAATTCCTCAAAGTGTTGGGTTTTCTTTATAGGGAAGTTTCACAAAGTCTAAATTAATTCTGTATCCTTCCTGCTTTTAATTAACTCTCTGTTTAACAGACTGTTCATCACAGACCGGCAGAACTGCATCTCAATAAAATCCTAAATAATGAATTCCAACCAGCACCACTCGAACAAGAAACACACCTCAAATACCCTTCCTGAATTTATTACATAATTTATTATTGTGAATTTAATACTCTGTTTGCTTTGTTTTGTAGCTCAGTGGAAAGAGCACATCTAATTATATCTTTTTTTACAATTGGTTACATGCATTTCTCTGTACTACGTTGAAAACTCTTCACACAGCCAGCACAACAGCAGTCTATTTGTACAAAACTGTGGATAATATTTTATTACTGTTCTCATTCAAACTTAACCACCACCAAAATGATATGTATACACAGCAAATTTAGCAAATTTTAACATATTTAAAAATGTTAAATTCAAGTTCAAAACCTAATAAAATTTTGAGTGGACTACAATTTGTCCCATCATTACAATACTAAAGTATATTCAATGTTTGAAATTTTTTAAAAAGAGTATGTAAACATTTGTTACATTTCCTGTGGATACATATAGCAGATACATATAGTTTAAAAAGATGTAGACGGTGAATGCATTTTGTGCAAAAGCAATGAAAAAATTATCCACGGTTTGATCCACACAGACTGCTGTTGTTGCTGTTATACTGGCTGTTGAGAAACTGTAAAAATCTCTATTGTGAACTCACCCGGTCTCCAGGCCTGACCAGCGGCTCCTGTTTGCATCCTAGTTTATGGAGGAGGTTGTAGGCGACTTTAATACTTCTGGACCATAGTTTACCTGCAGGAGAATGTACAAAGTCAGCTAATATACCTTGGCTTGGCATCATTGCTAGCATAACTCTGGCTGTGCTATAGCCACGATGTATTAATGCATTAAATAACTAATTGTTACAACTCGTTAGCTAACTACGAAGGAGTATTAGGGCCACATAGTAGATAAGTCAATATTATAAAATAAAGTCGCAATTTTACGAGATTAAAGTCATAATATTCCGAGAATAAAGTTGTAATTTTACGAGAAAAAAGTAATACTTTTGCAAGAATAAAGTCATATTACATTATCTTCTTTAATTTCAGGAACAATAAGAATGGAAAGGAAGGTATGAAGCAACTGAAATCTGCCTAGCAACTGATAGTCATCTGTGATAGAGGTTTTGGGAATTTCCAAAGAAAGCATACCTATTGGCTAGTTCTAAGATGTACAGTATGTTTATCATGAAGGTATTATGAAGGATTATGAAAATTATCCTCCTGTACTAGCCTATTGTACCTATCTACAGTCTAGTCAGATTTTACTCTCAATAAGATTTCTTGTGTTTTCTCTTTGTTTAGCCTTTAGGTTTTTATAATATATTACTCTTATTTTATTTTATTTGCTAATTGTTAAGTATTATTTTTCCAGTCCACTAAAGTAACTTATTTTTGTTATTATTTTTGTTGTTATTATTTTAAATAATATGATTATATTCTACAGTATTCCTTCTCGTGTATATTTTAACATTTTTGTGACTGTTACTTGATAAATAAATTAACACACTCACCGGCCATTTCATTAGGTACACCTAGCAAAACTAATGCAGCAGTCCTGCAAAAAATCTCCCTTAATGATTGTTATAACGTTCAGTTTATGTTGAAACCCTTTAAAAGAGGTGGCGATTCAACTGTATGATCATTTTGTAGATGAGGATGTAGCTTGTGGTGCTGTTGAGTTGAATTGCATATATCTATTGTGTATGTCTTTATGCATTTAGTTATGCATTTTTTACTCATTTCATTATACATTTATTTGCACATTTATGTATGCATTTCTTCTTCATTATGCAAATGAGGAGGAAGCACCACTAAATACAGCAAGTGATGTCCTGCGAAGCTCAGTGTTTTAGAGTTTTAAGCATATAAAAAATATACTCTTAAATACACCAATATTTTGCATGGGAAACAGTTTGTGCAGATAGAAAAAGTATTTATAAAAGATCGCTGATTGTATTTTGACTGGCTGAACAACCAGGAAGTGCCCTAGTCTATTGGAGCCCATGAGGATTTGTAGTCTATGTTCAAGGCATATAAAAACAGCGAATCTGTTAATTAAAACAACATTGTGCTTGTGAAACAGTTTGTGCAGGTAGAAGAAGTATATTGATCGCTAATTCCAAAGGACTTCGGCATATGGTCCCACAAAAATAGCCGACACGCCCACGAGGCACTGAGATGCTGAGAAAATTAACATGAAAGACACGCATCTTTATTTGCTTAATGAAGACGAAATACATACAGACATGTATAATGAAATTCATAAAGAAATGTATAAACACATGTATTTTATGGAATATTAATTTATTTATTAAGTTATTTATTTATACTAGTGCAGTGCCCGTTCACAGGGGCCGAGGTGATGCCTGCCTGCGCTTCTAAGTGTCACATCTCCTGCGTTGTTTGTGTTGTCTCAGTATTCCTTTGTCTCAGTACAGAATTGTAATCCTGTAATCGGGGACTTTTATGTCGGAACTATGCCCCGCCAGCGTGAGCCCCCTCCGCTTATTCTCTCGTTTATACAAAGTGAATTAATTAATTCTGAACATGTCGCTTGACCCCAAATGCGACTCTGCCCTCCCTTGGGTCCTCAGCAACACACCTGTTACGTGTGAAGTCGATTGGGTGAACGGTTGTTGACATAATCTAAATACAAACAGATAGACACACGAACAGACACACAGAGATTCCTGCCTTTATTAGAGAGATATATATTGATTTTGGCAGCTTCGGTCCACTGGATGACATCATACTCCTTGTTTCTTATGAAGTTTAGCTGGTTTGAAGAAGGTTGTAGAGCCAGGGGGAGTAAATCTAGATAACTCTGCTTAATGTTAACATATTGTTAAAAAGACTCAAACATGTTCTCGCCCCAGCAGCAGGTTTTCCTTTTGTTTACGGTATGGTCCGTATTTTAAGACAGGGTTTTAGGTTCAAATAGAAGTTGTTTTGCAGAATTTTAACAGCAGGGAACAAACCAACCTTCTGCCAGAGATGTGACTAATACGACTATACGCCAGCCTGTGATCATCACATCCCATAATAACATGCTCATAGTAACACACGCAAGCAGCCAAACGACTGTCTGGAGAATACAAACTATCCCTGAGAGTTTCAATTTCAACTTTTTTTTTTTAATACCATTTCTAGTTCCTTTGACCCGATGTTCAGGGTAACAGGGTGTGTAGGGCTACGTGTGTTTAAACTGTGTGTATGTTTGTGTGTGTGTGTATGTATGTGTTTGTCCTTGTCAGATGACATTAAAGCAATGATAGATAAACTGAATGAGGAGGGGAGGATAGAGGGAGAGTGATGCAAGGCAGAAAAAGAGATGGAGATTAAGATTCAGCACTGCACAGCACACACACACACACAAGCAGAAACACACACTATCTCACCAATTCTTTGGCCAAAGTGTCGGAGGAGCATTGAAGACATTTCACAGTCTGGTGAACATCATCACTATCTTCACATCATTACACACACACACGCACGCACCCTGACACACACGCACACACTGCTACTTCATAAAAGCACTCTCTAGAAGTTGAAGGACCATTCTTGTGGGAAAATGTGTGTGTGTGTGTGTGTGTACACTACTAGAGTTATCTATGTATGCAGGCATACCTAGACACACACACAGACGCTTTGCAGTTCTAATCCTGTAGCATTTATACTGTATACTGTATACGGTACATGATGTAGTTTTACCGTAGGTCAGTAGGTGGAGCAGTTTTCCAGAGGGGTCCATGGTGGAGAGGCAGGGGGCTTTAGGACTGATGGTTCCCCAGCGCTGCAGCGCCCCCTCTAGGGAAGGAGGCCAGTTGGTGACCACTCCCAGCGGCTCCCCGTTGAGGGGCTCCATCTGGAGCCCCTCTGCCCGCGGCAAGTTGGGGTCTGGCTGTTGAACTGGGGAGAGAGAGAGAGAGAGAGAGAGAGAGAGAGAGAGAGAGAGAGAGAGAGAGAGAGAGAGAGAGAGAGAGAGAGAGAGACTATGTAACAAGCTGTTCGGATTTCTTTCACAATATGATGTCATACTATATCACTAAGTCCCGCCCAGCCGGGTGACCGAAAGCTCAGCTCAATATGTCCATCAATCTACGGCCACAAAAAAAGAGACCGTTAGATGACTGTTGGATGGACTAAAATGACAAAATGAAAAAATATAGACATTATAATCTTAGGTGTGACCTTTGACCCGCAGGCCTCCTCACCTTCTAGAAGCTCCTCAAAGTCGTCAACAAAGAACTCTGTTAGCGGAGGACGTTTAGGTCTTTTCAACGTGTTGACGAGCTGCTGGATCTTAGCCGACACCCTGCTACTGACAGGAACACCTACGCTTACACACACACACACACACACACAGTATATAAATATACATTTATGCACACACACACAGACATATACATTTATTTATGCACACACACAGACACACGCATACACACCACCCACCGTCTCCAGTCTCCATGAGCTCTGCATTGCCGTATTTGGGAGTCTGTCTCTGTGTTTGCGGGCCAAGGGCCCCAGGCCCCTCGCCAGCGGAGGAAGTGTAGCCCGTCACATCTGGAGGGGCCGAGTGGTTGTCTGTCACAACACACAAACATATTCAATACATTATGAAGAGCGATAAAAAGGTAGGTCCTTGACCCGCTCCCATCATGTGCCTCGTATTCAGACAGAATAGTGGCGCAGCTTTTACTGAAAGTACTGTAGTTCCTCTCAACTGAGAGAATTCATGGTGATTAGGCCTTCTACTTCTGCTCAGGTATTGTAGTGTATACAGCATATGGAAATTCCCTGCATGAAATAATAGGCTTTAGAATACTTTAGAAATTACATATAATCACATGACACTAGGTCTTCAGATTCTTTTCTGGCATCCTGGGGCAATTTGTCCTCCATCATAACAACTTTGAAGCTGTTAAGAGGTTCTACACCTCCCAAAAGGAAATATCACAGCCGTACGTAGTAGCAAACTTGAAGTGCTGGTGGCAATTCATAGAAATATATGTTACCTGCTCTGTAACCAAATGACCATTGACTTCTTTTCCCTGCAGCAACCCTATATCTGTAGCCTTTATACACATTTGTCCTTCAGTGGAAAACTATAACAAAAACAACAAACCATCAAAAAGAGACCATCAAAAAGAGACCATCAAAAAGAGATACTTAATATTTTATTAATCAACATAAACAATCAGGACTTTAGAGGACTATTTAAATCATTTGCCATCACTGCTTGGACCAAACACGCGAATGGTGAAACCGTTGTCTATAAATGCGATGAGACGTATCTTACACACTATGGCTTTCTTTATCTGTTTATTTGTCTGTCTGTACATGTAGGTTTCTGAGTCGATAAAGCCTGGCAGACAGTATCTGTTGTCCTTGATTTAGAGCTGAAGGTCTCTTCGCTCCTGCAGAGATGAGGTGTGTTGACAGGCCTTGGCTCTGCCCTGCAGACAGCCGCCGGTTGCAAGCATTCATTTACTGATTATTAATGCTGCTGTTTGTTACCAGGAGCAGAGAAAGTCCATCTAGTCTGTTTATATTTAACAATGGATGACGAATTTGATTCTCGCGTCTTTTATGCAAATATTGGATGGATTCCTTTGGTCTGAAGTACAGTAGGGATGTCACAAAACCTTCCTGTTTCTCCTTTAAAAGAGAAACCACCCGGTCTGATCGGTATAGAAGACAATGGCACTACAGTAAATGTAGAACATTTCCATTACAACACCCTAGTGCTTCCCATAGTGCTTTCTAACACATACGCCAAAGACCTAACAAATACATTATACATACATTAGAAATAGATATCTAAATACTCTCTCTCAAAAAGCCTCTCACACCAAGAGAGAAAATGTGTATCAGACAGACAGACAGAGAGACAGAGAGACAGACAGACAGGTGTATGGGTGAGAGAGAAAGGTTCAAAGCCACAGAGACTAAACAGAATTCTACATCTCGACATGAGCAGCATGAGAATGTTGCAGTGTGCACATCACATGCATCCTAATCACCGTAGCAACCTGCACAAACAACCTGCAACGTTGCACACTGCGCCTGTCTGTCTGACTGTCATTCTGTCAATTCATGTGTACATGCAAGCCTCTCCAGTGTCTGTGGGCCAATCACAATGCATTGATGGTGCTTGTGTGCATGTGCACCTGCTAAATGTCAACCACAAACAACCTTTTCCCGGCCAGACTTTGAGCAAGGCACCACATACAGAATATACAATATATATAGAGAGAGTTTTAAATTGTAATTCATCAAAGATCAAGGGAAATATTCTGTCCAGTTGGATTTAATATTGTCTTGGCTACATGTTACTTAATATTACTAAGTGGGAATATAAACAGGCTGCAAGCAAGTTATATTGAAAATCTTAAAACCCTAAACCCTGACAAATTAGCTTAAAAAAAAAAAAAAAAAACAAGACGGAAAATATCCCAGAGTAGTAATCTGATTAAGCCCAAGCAAACACGCCCTTTTCTAACCAAAAAGCAAGATAGTTGGGTATTCCCAGATCTTAAAATGATTTCCCCCCAGAGAGTACTGACTATTTCCTGAAGAGACATGGGCATGCTGGGATGTGGTGCATATTCCCAGGAGGCTGTTTGCCAGATGATCTGCTTAATTAGTTCGGGAAGGTTTCCAGATGCAGTGTGATGAACGGCTGTTTAAAGGCCTGGCTTGGAAGCCTTTTCATTACTTAAATGATCTTTGCTCTGCTGACACGGACGGCTTTGTTGTCCCAGCCCACTTTATTTAATTAGCCAATCCAACACAGTCTTTTCAACATGTCATGTGCTGTACAGCAGGCTGTACTAAACTGCAGACTGGGGCTTTAAAATGTATAAGTGATACAAATGAGTCTTTGGTTATAAAAGATAGAAATATAAAAAGTGCAATTTGATACTATGATAAAAATAATGAGAGGCCCTCTATGCAAAATGCCTTTATCAGGGTGACCATAAAAATTAATAAAGGGTTTTTAATTTGTTTACCAAAGTGCCTTGATTAATTAATTTATTTATTTATTTGTATATAAGTAATTTAAGTGAGGTCCAATAACATTAAACCTATTTTTAAAGTTAGCAAGACAGCACAGTTAGTTCAGAGCTGTACGGACTTTAAGATGAGAGCTGATACTCCTGCAGTGCTTTAGTCGGACAGACTGAAGGAAAGGAAATAGAGAGTACAGCCCACATTCCACACTAACATCTGTTTTCTGATGAAAAGCAGTTCTGCATGCAGATTGACTCAAGTCACCAAACATGAAAAAACGCAGGGACATTAAAAGCAGGGAGAAGATTGGCACAATTGTTTACACCTTGTGAAGGAGACATTGTACGGGCAAATCCAAGGTGTATCATGTTATGCCATTGGTTTCACTGGGCTTAAGGGAGACCAATTCTAATACTGATAAAAGGTAATATGTTGCCATAAAAATGTTCTATGCAGCTTTAATAGTTTACCATTTATTATTAATTATGAGGTTTTCCAATAATTAAACAGTTGCTCGATTACATATAAAAACATACAATGGACAAGGAGCTCTCTTGAAACCCATTTTTTTTAAATTGGAGAGGGATTAAAGGGATTTGGATGGGAGATAAAAAACAAATTGCGGCGATACGGACAACCTTATCTAAACAAGCAGACCTGCATGAGACAGCTGGAGTAGATGGAAAATGACCTCTGTTAGCCAAAAACATACAGTTCAAGAAGTGCTGCAATCTCACTATTTTATATGAAGTGTATATGAAAAGTAAATTCCTGGACCACTGGAAATATTTCTATTGGTGTTTAAACAAAACCTGTCATCCCACAACGGGGAATAGAACCCCCAGTGCTAACACCTTGCAATATTACATGCGTTAGTGCCTTGCTTACCTGCCATGCGGTGGTTGTGGAGGTTCCTCTGGTGTAGCAGGTGCTGTTGCGAGGCCAGCCGGCCCCCACCTGCCCCCCCGCAGGAGGAGGAGGAGGATGAGGAGGAGCCGGTAGAGGAGGAGGTGGCCGTGGGCGTGGAGGAGGCTCCGGTGCCGCGGAGCGCCCGGCTGATCCAACGCTCCACCCCGACACCCCCCTCCCGGCCAGAGGAGGAGGTCAGCCCTCCCCCCACGTCGCCTCCTCCCACCTCCTCGTCGTCAGCTTCATCTCCCTGGCACTCCCCCTCCGAACAGGAGGAGGTGTCTTGGGAGGAGACGAGGAGCAGGAAGAGAGAGAGGGAGGTTAGGAAAGAATGAGAAGCACTGCCCTAAGTAACCTTTACAAGCAGGAGTCTAGTCTGTTAACTTGTCTGTCTTGTGGCCATGGCCTGTGTGGGCAGGGCTCGTCTGTCTCACCTGGGGGGGTGTAGGCATCCACAGAGGTCTGGACCACCAGGGAGCGCCGTTTAGAAGGCATAGGAACCGCCATCTTCCTCTCCTTGTGTTTAGCAAGCGCTGCCTGGACAGCCTCTGTATGGACGTCTGGACAGACAGACAGACAGGGTCAGCACACAGTCTTAATGTTGCCATCCATAACTTTGGAACTTAATTTTTCCACAAGACCTTGTTTGTTTAAGTTCACCTATCCATCTCTCTAGTGGCAAGCATTCAGAGCTGGCAAGGGGATAGCATGTCTACCATTAACCAGTTGATCCAATGTAAAAAGGTACCAGTGAATTCATGCATTTTCACAAAACAAACAATCTAAATCCTTTAAATATAAATGTATTTTAAATATCCAGTCTCCAATTGTCACACAACAGCCCCCGAGAGTTCCATGTCGCTCTGATAAATGCCAATAGCAGCCCAACACATCCCTTCAGGTGTGCTGCGCTTCATTCCCCTTGTCAATCAACAAACAGTGTGTACATTTCTATAGCTGCCTGTACAGACAAACTATTCACCTTCAAACAAGGTTATAGTGTCAGCCTGTATTGTGTTACATATAAACGTTATACAGAGTGTTAACATCAGCATAACTGTTTAACGTTGTCTCACCTGATCTGTAGCGCTCGTCACGAGTGCCGGACGACCGTCGCCGATACCGAGAGGATGAGGACGGAGTGACCGGAGTCCGGACTGGAACCACAGACTGGTCCATTCCTAGAGAGAAAGCAGGAGAGAGAGAACACCGAAATAACGACCTGCATGTTTAATGATATTAGTAATACTACTTAAATTTTATTCCTTCTTCGTTGGATTGTGTTGGAAGCTGCAACAAGCTAACTCGCCAGGGGGCAGTTGGATTGGCTGACAGTTTGGGGTACTTGGGGGGGGGGGATTTTTGTATTTTCCGCGGTCACACTGACCTGCCTAAGCCCCAGCCGTCTGGCTGATCGCATGGGCAGCACAACATTCCAAGTTGTGTAGCGGGAATGAAACTGCTATCTATTCAACAACAATTAATATAGTTGAATTAGAAAAGCGCTGCATCAAACACACAAGTGAAACAACATGACTGTGAAAACATTCTGTATTTCTACCTGTTCTCTGCCTAGTTTATGCTGTCTGTTCTTCAATGTAGACCTTTTCTGGCTGATAACAATCAAATGAGGCTATCTGTTAGCATCATGACATTCATTCATCACTGTGTGTTTCACTGGGAATAATTTCCTCTCCTTCTCCTCCATACTGCTCCCGTTATGCCCCTTGATACACCTTGTGATCAAACCAGTCACCTCTGGACAATTAAACCTGCCTGCTACCATGGCAACCTGAAGGAGGGCATGACTCAACATTGATGACACACACATAAATAAATAAAACATACAAATAATCAACTTGTTCTTTCGCACTTTTACTGATGCAAATTGAAATACACAGATAGCGTACATTTTGTGATCAGACAATACTTGACTGTTGTGCTAATTTTTTACTGGAGCGATGCAGCTGTGAAGTTTCAAATACGAGTTGGGATGATGCGCCTGTGTGCCTGTTGAGGTTGTAGAGATCCACTAGCAAAGCCAGTCAATCAGTTCTGCTTGGCAGTGCTTTGAGGGCCACTGCTGTGAATACAAGAATGCAGTCAACGCTCCACTGAAGCCCATTAACCCCTGTGTGCCCACCGTGAAAGCAGCTTCACTCTTGTCAGAGGGTGGCTGATTTGACCAGACACAGACACAGAGAGGAGACTGAAGATAAGGAAAGCCTGATGTCAAAGAGGGAAAACACACACACACACTCACTTAGCAGTGCCTGTTTCTGTTTCTGTGTGTGTGTGTGTGTGTGTGTGTGTGTGTGAGAGATATAGAGAGAGAGAGTGTTATTAGGTTCCACGTAAAGGTAGTCTTGACATACAATTACAAATAAACACACACACACACACACACTCACACAAACACATCCCACAGGGTTTGGAAGTGAATACCACACACCCCTCTTACCACCCATAATGCACTTCTTCAACATTCCCATACCGCAGTCTCACACACACACACACACACACACACACACACACACACAAACAGAGTGTATTCCAGTAATAGCTTTTACATAGTGTACCAATCAGTAATGTGTCTCTTACTGTAAATGGACCTTTTCAATATTCATATGGCTTCTGACAACACAGTAGTACAGTATTAGTATTATAACTAGTAGGAATATATTCATCAACTGGCATAAACCTCTCTATAACTGCAATTTATAAAAAATAAGACATCATATTATAGCATTTTATTAGTAGTGTTTAACTTCATAGCATTTCTACCGCATTATTTATTACTTTAGCCTATATAGTAGTTCTATTTATATAACTATACCTCTGTATACAGAGGTATAGTTAGTACTGTATAGAACAGAACTGTGTTTGTTGTAATGGTTACCTGGGGATTGTGGGAGATAAGCTCCAATCAGCTTCGACTTCTTCTTCTCATACCCCTTCTGCGTGATGTCACCTGGCAGAGGACACACATCATTAGACTTCAGACACACATACACAATATACACTGCACCAAATATACAGTTTGTCTAAAACGGCAGTTACTAAAATGTGGAGCGACAGAAAATGTCAAGTTAATGAATGTTAAACACTGTTATTATGTCTGTAGCACTTCCTCACTTCCTGCGTGTGTTTGTTTGCGTTATGAGTGTATTGTTTCGATCTCTCACTAGGGGTTTAAAAACACTTTCCACTTATTGTATTTAGGCACCCCTTACAGCCAGAGAGGGTTAAGTGCTTACTTCCAAACCAAACTGTCTTATGTGTGATGTCATGAGTATGGACCAATGTTGTTCTACCCTTCCTCTCTGGTGGACCAACCAACACTTCACTACCTGTCACACCTAGACAGCAGATTACAAAACTATCAGAAGTGCAAATGAAAAAGCTATTATGAATGCAGTAGGCTAAATCACTATTGTATTACCTCAGTCAGAAATAGCAAACACACGCTTACGGAGCAACAACCTCAACACAGCTTGTTATTTCCTATCTTATCCTAAAACCCAAAGGAACACTGCATTGTGGGTAATGGAGTTTTTGGAGTGTTGAGTGACAATGATAGATACAGCCAGATGGTCTCATCTGGCATCTGGATTAACTATAAGGAGCTGTCAATCAAATTTAAATGGTGAATTCACACACACACACACACACACACACACACATGCAAATTATATGGTGTGTATCTGTGTGTGTACACAGTATACACAAACATCTACTTATGTGTATCTGCATTGGTGCATGTGTATATAAATATCCAGGTGTGTGTGTGCACGCATGTGCGTGTGTGTTTTTGTGTGCGTGCGTGCATGCGTGCATGCGTGCGTGTGTGTGTGAGAGGCTGGCATTCTGCCTGGTAAGACCAATTTATAAAAGAGAGGAGAGGAGGAGAGGAGGGGAGAGGAGGGGGAGAAAGGAGGGGGAGAGAGGAGAGGAGAGGAGAGGAGAGGAGAGGAATTTAGACTTTTTACTTTGTAATAAAAAAAGATCAATTTGCAGACCGATATGACTCGCTGCCGATCGGCGCACATTGCAGGGACAATGCACATTTGTTCTTGAGCGACTAAAATAAGCAGTGAAAGAGCAGGATGTCACTTGACAAGCTACGTGCTTTGCTCAACACTGAGAAAAGCAGTCGTGTAGTGGCAGAGGCCATCGGAAATAATGGGTTTCAGAATGCAGTGGTGCCGTTGTCGCATTGTTTTTGAAAGGGCCTTATCAGTTGTGTTTGTGCGTTGGGCAACGAAGACGAATATTTTCTGGCAGAGAAACGTAAAATGCTGTGTGTGCCGACAGAGAGATATTCCTAAGTCAAACAGTTCTTACTGACACACATGAAAGAGTTGCTTACAGTAGCCACAACTGAATACAAGCCAGACCTGAGAAGGATTGTGGAAAAGGACAGCCCGGTGTCCCACTGCGTCAATTTAAAGGAAATAATACAAAAGTTCAGACAATAAAACCAAATACTGTTAAATAAATAAACTGTTTTTGTTTAAACCTTAACTAAAAAATGTTATGTCATTAGGCCTATAAGTTATTGTAAGTAACTTTTGCTGTGTGATACAGTATTTTCTTTAGCTCCTCATGCCAGACTAGTTGGCCACCCCTGGATGTAAGCATATATACAGGAAGGTGACAAGCCCTGCTCTGTGTGTGTGTGTGTGTGCATGCATGTGTGTACTTGACAATAATTAACATCTCAGGCAGGGAATCTATCTCCCCCAGAGAGAGAGAGAGAGAGAGAGAGAGAGAGAGAGAGAGAGAGGAATGGTACGTATGCATGCTAGCAACAAGACCCTGAAATGTTTGTCTCATGTTTCCATGGCTGTGACGGGTCGAACAAGGGTAAACTCTCTCTCTCCATGTATATCTGTGATTAAGGAATGTAGAAACAATCAAACCAGATCCTTTTTAGGTAGTGTCCTCTCTCTCTCTCTCTCTCTCTCTCTCCTAATGTTCTACAAGTTATATCGCATCCCTCCTTTTCAGTTTACTTTTCACTTGAATTTCTCTCCATATAAACATGCCAGCAGCAAACAGACTATAACAGCTATAACGGTTTTAACAGTTAGAACTTCTGCAGTTATGTAAACAAATACACACACACACACACACACACACACACACACCCACACACACACACACACACACACACAGGTGCAGGTGAAAGCAAGCAGGATGTTTTCACCTACCACATGCTGAACTGCAGACTCAAACTACACCCCCCCCCCACACACACACACACTGTTAATACTACAAGCAGCAGTAATGCTAATAACTACTGATTTATATCTAACATATAACTATATAAAACTACATACACATAGACATATGTTGTATAATGGCAGACAGATACTGTAGATGGATGATGTAAGAGATCTCTCTCTCTCTCTCTCTCACACACACACACACACACACACACACACACACACACAGTGTGTATAAACGTACGAATAAATGATCAAACTAAAGCCGTTCCCAAAATATGCCAGGTAATCTTAGTTGGATTTGATATTGCTGAAAACTGTCAATTTGATTATATTTACCTTGGGCGGCAACCGTGACCCCTCTCTCTCTACTGATACCTCAATCGTCCATTAGGCTTCAGTGTAAGCCATAAATCTGTCAGACACAAAGGATTCACCTGCAGTACACTATAGCTCTCAACTGGCAGTAAACTATCTCTCTCTCTCTCTCTCACACACACAAACACACACACGCCAATCTTAATGTTCATCTAAATTTAAATTGGGAGGGCAACTGTCTACTTGTATTCTATGAAAATGAGTTTTCTATTGGTTACATGCATTTCTCGATACCTTGTTCACTCAAAACTCTTCACACAGCCGGCACAACAGGAGTCTATTTGTACCAAACTGGGGATCATCTTTCATTGCTTTTGGCACAAAATTCAGTGACAACATCTTCTAAAATTCATGAATTCTCAATTTGCAAATGTTTACATACTCTATTTACAGTAACCAAATTTTTAAACTTATGTTCAAAACCTACAAGAGCACAACAAATATAATTTGTTGCATTTTGCGAGATTATATATTATATTATATTTAAACCTCCTTAAAGAGAGAGAGAGATTGATCATGTCATAAACCATGGCCTATCAATGAGACAGACTGGTCTAAGAGTGCATCCAAATTTGCAGCGCTCAACAGCGGCATCTATTGAGACTTTTCCAGGAAATCAACAGGTAACATACTGTATATTCTGCAACAGCCAATTGAACCGCATTTTACAGTCATATAGTATATTGAGCAAAGCCTCCAGAATAACTTGCAGTATTTAATTACAATATTTCTGCATTTCTGCTTTAGGACCCAATGGTTACCTCCCACAGTGGGTAGAGGTAGAATTTCACTGCAGTAAAATGCAATAATTGGTGTAACATGGTGTAACAAAGAACACTTTGCTACTAGGGAGTGAAGGCAGTGGCCTTTTTAAATACTGTACAATTGGGGTAATTGCATGTTTCAACAACTTAACTATTCATGGAAATGATACATGGGCAGCAATGTTTTAAACTTTATTGGAGTTACAGATAACATTGCCCATTTATTGATAAGTGTTAAGATTAGTTATTGAATGTTGACAGTTGTCATTCTAGACTGTTTCCTGGTCATCAGTAGCCCTGGAAAGAGAAGTGAGATTCCACCAATACTGTTAGTAATTGTATTTGGGCATCTGTGCTGTAATGTCCCACCTTTTTTAATCATAGGGGTACTGACCTGTCTTGTTGTCTGCTCCAGGGCCAAAAGAGTTTGTTTGGCCAAAAGAGTCCCCGGATATACAGACACCAATATAAAGGTTCCGGGAGGGACCAAGTGGTAGGATAGAGTGAGGGTTTGGTAGTTTTGCTGTTCATGGATAGTTATTGCACTTAGGTTGTTTGGGGATAGTAAGTTGTAAATTATGTTAAATAAAATATTACATATTGTTGATTGTAATATATCTATGTGGGGAACCCCTGTTAACGGAACAATCCAATTAGGGATATAGTATAAAGGTGTGCTAGTTTTACTGGTTAGTGTTGTCACCATCTGTGTTGCTGCTATGCTGTTGCTGCAAGGCAGGACATAAGGTGGGACATGGATGAGAATTTTTACCTGTTATTTGTCAATTAAATGATGTAAAATAGAAGCATATTGCAGAATTGTATTCATTTATTCCTGTAAAATACAGTATACATTACAGTGACATTCTTGTTTTGTAAAGGACTGTTGGTTTATGTATAAAGATAAATAAAATAAAACATTACATCTTCTGTAATACTTTGAGTTGTCAGTGTTTTTTAGGTTACAGTGTGACTAAGTGTTACTATTAGTAGAAAGGTTTTGGTAGAATGAGTTGATTTTGAGACATGTATGAAGTGGTAAAATAGGTGCATTTTGGTCATGACATGAACTGTTGTGTTGAGTATAGGTAAAGACAACTGTGTGAAGAGTTAAACTATGGTTAAAAAAGTAATACTCAGTGTTGAATAATGCGATCAAAAAACGAATATAAATAATAAATAAACTGTAATAAAATAAGTTAGTGAGAACCCCATTTAGCAGCTTGGAAACATACCAAGGAGGGGTGTGTGTGTGAGTGTGTGTGAGAGTGTGTGCAACGTGAAGAACAATATTTGTGCCATTCTGTGCCATGCTGTCTTTCCACTGGTGTATGTGTTTGTATGTGTGTGTGTGTTCAGGATATCACTTCAATGTAACATGCATCACATGTGATGCAGTGATGTAGTGAAGACAGGAGAGGAGAGGTTCAGATTTTATTCAATGCATTTATAATAATCCTGTCACTGCTTTCTGCTATGTGTGTGTGTGTGTTTGTGTGTGTGTGCACATATTACAGAAAATATTCTTTGCTGAGATTTCAGTTTTCATATATGGATTTATCCCCGAGGCAAATCCCAGAAGGCATTGCTGCATGAAGAGAGAGAGAGAGAGAGAGAGAGAGAGAGAGAGAGATTTGAAAGACCCACGGGTGATCAATTCAACCACCTTCAACTAAATTAATCTAAATCAGACTGAATTTTGATCAGATTGAGATGAAACTGAATTGACAGTGGACATAGCCACACACACGCACACACACACATACACATCTCTACAGCATTACTATACTCCAGAAACAAAACTGTCAGTCAACTGAGGCGAGAGGGGGGGTGGGGGGTACCATAGCTTAGATTGTGTTCTCTACAGTTTTTGAATAAACCATTTTTCTACTCCCAATCCAGTTTGGGTGACCAAGACACCACATACTGATACTGATGCCATTTTTGAATAAATTGACACAGCTGCACACAGGTCATTTACTGTGTGGCTGCATTTTGCTTGGCAGGCATGTGCAGAGGGGGGGAGCTCTGGGGGCTCAAGACCCTGCCCTTTTCCCCAGAAATCAAAAGTGCCCCTCTCAACATAAATTTAATACATAATTATATTGTGGTCAAAAAGACTAAATGCACTTAAATTAATATGAACCTAACAGCATGCACAAAATGCATGCATTTCCCAATTTATTTTGCCTAGCTGCGGCCGAATAGTAAAAGAAACATTATGACTGCTACCTCAGCTGGTGTACAGGCAGTTAAATACACAACAGAATCCTACAACACACATTCCTAAAAAAAGTACTGAACATATGAACAGTTTATTATAACATATGTTTTTGTATGTGTATTGATTTGACATATTTTGGCTATTCTTTTGTAAACATTTCTGAACTTTGATGGTACCTACTGTATGTACAATGGCAAATAAAGAAAATCATTGAATTGTGAATAGGACAATATTCACTTTTTGGATTTAGAATTGCACGTAATTGTTTTAAAAAAACCTACAAAACCAAAATAAATCCATATTAGCAGTTGAGAAGCTGACTCCAGCTCTTAAGTAAGTAGTATTCTGTTTAAAATTAGATTGCATTGTTGTGCAGAGTCATTTTGCATGT